>PVJL010005218.1:53202-111974 GCA_004026885.1 Lyroderma lyra | reverse complement strand
GAGAAAGGGGAGGGGGTGGGAGAGGAGGGGGGGAAGCTAAATATAAGGGGATGGAAAGAGGGGTCACATTAGGTGGTGAACTTATTATGCATCAAGTTGACAATGCACTGTGGAATTGTATGCCTGAAACCTATGTAATCCTTGCCAACAGATGTCACCCCAATAAGTCTAACAATAAAAATGAATTAAAAAAAAAATACAGAAACTAATGACAATGAAAATACAACATATCAGAATTATTGGGACACAGCAAAAGCAGTAATAAGAGGAAAAATTATATAATTACAGGCCTATCTTAAGAAAGAAAAATCACAAGTAAATAGCATCCTATCTTAAAGAACTAGAAAAAGAAGAGCAGACAAAATCCAAAGTCAGCAGAAGGAAAGAAATAATAAAAATTAAAGCAGAGCTAAACCAATTAGAGTACAGAAGGACAAACCCCTGGTGAGACTAATCAAAGGACAAAAGGAAAGGACACAAATATCCAAAATTAGAAATGGAAGGAGAGGAATTACCACTGATACCACAGAAATACAAAGGATTATAAGAAAATATTATGAAGGACTTTATGCCACAAAATTTAACAACCTAGAAGAAATGGACAAGTTTCTAGAAACTTATAGCCTACCTAGACTGAACCAAGAACTGGATAATCTAAATAGACCAATTAATAGCAAAGAGATTCAAATGACTATCCATAATCTCCCTAAAGGCAAAAGCCCTGGACCAGATGGTCTCACCAATGAGTTCCACCAAACATTCAAAGAATAATTAAAGCCTATCCTCCTCAGATTTTTCCAAAAAATTGAATAGAAAGCAATACTTCCTAACTCATTCTATGAGGCGAACATTACCCTAATACCAAAGTCTGGTAAAGACACACACACAAAAAAGAAAACTATAGACCAATATCTCTGATGAACACATATGCAAAAATGCTAAACAAAATATTAGCAAATACAATACAACAATGCATCAAAAAGATCATACATCATGATCAAGTGGGTTTCATCCCAGGAGCTCAGGGATGGTTCAACATATGAAAATCAGTCAGCGTGATACACCACATAAACAAAATAAAAGATAAAGACCATATGGTCATAACAATTGATGCAGAAAAAGCTTTCGACAAGGTACAACATCCATTTATGATCAAAACACTAAATAAAATAGGTATAGAAGGAAAGTATCTCAACATAATAAAGTCCATATATGACAAACCCTCCGCTAACATCATACTGAATGGGGAAAACCTGAAGCCTATTCCCCTAAAATCAGGAACAAGACAGGGATGCCCCCTGTCACCACTGCTATTTAATATAGTACTGGAAGTTCTAGCCACAGCAATCAGGCAAGAGAAAAGAATCAGAGGTATCCAAATTGGGAAGGAACAGGTCAAATTGTCACTATTTGCAGATGACATGATCCTTTATATAAAAAATTCCAAAGATTCCACCAGGAAACTATTAAAAACAAAAAATGAATACAGTAAGGTCGCAGGATACAAAATCAATGTACAAAAATCAAAGCATTCCTATATACAAACAACAAATCCTCAGAAAAAGAAATGAGGGAGTCAATTCCTTTTGCTATCACAACAAAAAGAATGAAATACCTGGGAATTAACTTAACAAAGAACATGACAGACTTACACATAGAAAACTATAAGACACTTTTGAAAGAAATTGAAACAGACATTAAGAAATGGGAAAATATCCCCTGTTCATGGAAAGGAAAACTTAACCTTGTTAAAATGGCCATTCTGCCCAAAGTAATCTACAGATTTAATGCAATACCCATCAAAATCCCACAATCGTACTTTTGCGAAATAGATCAAAGAATTATCAAATTTATATAGAACCACAAAAGACCTCGAATTGCCAAAGCAATACTACATAAAAAGAATAAGGCTGGTGGCATTACACTTCCTGACTTCTATTTATATTACAAAGCATCAATGGTCAAAACAGCTTGGTACTGGCAGAAGAACAGAAATATAGACCAATGGAACAGAACTGAAAACCCAGAAATAAATCCACAAATATATGGACAAATAATTTTTGATAAAGGAGCAAAAAATATATATATAATTGGGAAAAGAAAGCCTCTTTAGTAGGTGGTGCTGGGAAAACTGGAAAAACATATGCAAAAGAATGAACCTGAGCTGTGAACTCTCTCCATATACAAAAATTGACTCAAAATTAACTGAAAAAAGACCTTCATGTAAGTCCTCCAACAATAAACTGTATAGAAGAAAACATTGGCACTAAGCTTATAGAGCAAGGACTCAAGGAAGACTTCATGAACCTGACCTCAAAGACAAGGGAAGTAAGGGCAAAAATAAATGAATGAGACTATATCAAACTAAAAAGCTTCTGCACAACAAAAGAAACCATCAACAAAGCAAAGAGACACCCAACTGAATGGGAGAAAATATTTGCAAATAACGCATCAAATAAGGGTCTAATATCTAAAATATATAAAGAACTAATACGAATTAACAACAAAAAAAAAACAAACAACCCAATTAAAAAGTGGGCAGAAGAACTAAACAGACACTTTTCTCATGAAGAAATACAAGTGGCCAGCAGACATATGAAAAAATGCTCATTCTCATTAGCTATCAGGGAAGTGCCAATCAAAACCACAATGAGATACCACCTCACACCTGTTAGAATGGGTATTATCAACAAGACAAGGAATCAGAAGTGGAGAAAAAGGAACTCTTGCACACGGCTGGTGGGAATGCAAATTGGTAAAACCATTGTGGAAGACGGTGTGGAGGTTCCTCAGAAAACTGGGAATGGAGTTACCATATGATCCAGCAATCCCCCTTCTGGGGATCTACCAAAAAACTTGAAAACCTTTGTCCGCCAAGACTTATGTACCCCAATGTTCATTGCAGCGCTGTTCACAGTGGCCAACACCTGGAAACAACCAAAGTGCCCTGCGACAGATGAATGGATAAAGAAGGTGTGGCACATATATACAATGGAATATTACTCAGCTATAAGAAAAGATGAAATATTGCCATTTGCAACAAAATGAATGGACCCAGAGATCATCATGCTTAGTGAAATAAGCCAGACAGAAAAAACCAAAAACTGTATGACTTCACGTATATGTGGAATATAAAACTGAAAGCAACAAGGAAAAAAGAAATGAACAAACAAATAACCCATGAACACAATCAATAGTTTAATGTTTATTTGGGGATGAGTGGGGAGAAGAGGGTAGAAGCCGTAGAGGGTGGAAGAGGAGGGAGGGGGAGTTAAATATATGGTGATGGAAAGAGAAGTTACATTAGGTGGCGAACTTATTATACAACAAGTTGACAATGCACTGTAGAATTGTATGCCTGAAACCTATGTAATCCTTGCTAAAAATCAAAGGAGTGATAGAAGAAAGTGTTAAGAATGAAAAGATTTGAGTTTTCATGTTAAAATTTCCCAGCAGGATAAATTTAAAAACAGGTTATAACACAAAATTATGATTATAGAATTTCAGAGAACAAAGTGAATATATTTATGCTTCCCCTGGGAGAAAGAGGTCACATACAAAGACACACGTATTAGACAATACAGTGGAGCAGTAGCTTAAAATTTCTAAGGGAAAAGTTACTTTAAAACTAGAATTCATAGCCAAACTATAAATCAGCTTTGAGTAAAGAATAAAGACATTTTCTAAAATGGTAACCTTTGGAAGCTATGAAGATGTACTAAAGTAAAACTAGAGAGTAAACCAAGAAAGAGGAAATTAGAAAATTCAGAAACCCAAGAGAATAAATGAAGGATGAGGAAGGATATTTTCTTCTGAACTCTTTTCTACATTCTTCAATAATTCTATAATCAATATGCATGATTTTAGAATTAGAAAAGAAATTAACTTTCAAGTTCCTGCTCTCACATAGCTTATAGCATAATAATAAATATAAAATTACAAGCCAAGTATTACTCTGAACGAAAATTACATAATTCTATATAAGCATATAATAAATGAGACTGATCTAGACTGGGGAATCAGAGAAGGCTTCCCTAAAGAAGTGCCATTGAAACTGAGCTTTGAAACAAGATTAGGAATGGGAAAATGAGATGATGTGAGATAAGACTGGAGAAGTACCAGGGATCAAGCCATTCAGGCCCGTCTAGGCCTTACTGGAAAATTTGGACTTGATTATATATGGAATGGCAGCCACTGAAGAATCTTAGGCTGAAGGATACTATAATCAGATGTGAAATTCAAACATATCACACTAGTTTCCTTGTTGGTGAAAGGCTTGGAATGGAATATAACCATATGTGGGAAAATCTATAAAGAAGCTATTCCAGTGGTTCAGATAAGAGATAATGGTAGCTAGCTTTGATTAAGATGGTGGGGGTAGTAATGATAGTGAAATATAGCTATATTTGAAAGTGTCAGGAGCCAAAATAGAGAAAGCTGTGCTCTGGTAGTTAACAGTGTAAGATCTAAACATATGACTGATTTGAGTTCAAATTTGAGCAAGTTAATTAACCTCCCTAGACATGATCTCATTTTCTATAAGAGAAGGGTGATGAAAATAGTTTATACATTAATGGGTTATTATGAGGAGTGAATGAATTAAAACTGGTAAAATATTTTGGACAATGCTTTACATAAAACAAGTGCTTAGTAAATATTAGTTATTAATTACATTGTCATAATTGGTGTTAGGTTGAATGTGACAAATGAGAGTGGAGACAAGAATAACTCCCTAGCATAATTGAGTGCATGATGGTACTATTCACTGAAATAAGGAACTCTGGAATTCACTGAAATAGTAAAGTAGTGAAAATCTCAAATTTGGTTTTGGACATGTGGATTTTATGATTGTATGAGTTTAGAGTTATGGGAGAGGTCTGAAACAGGAAAGTTATCAGCATATCGATGATCATTAATGCCATAAAAATGGATGATATTGTTCAGGGAGAAAATATTGATTAACAAGAGAATAAAGCCTAGAGCTGAGTACTGAGGTGATCTATCATCTGATAGATGAATAGAGAAGGAGGGATCAGGAAAGGAGACAGGAGAAAGAACAACCTAATCAATATGGGAACAAAATCCAAAGTGTTGGCATAGAGGTCAAGGGAGGAGAGAATTTCAAGAAGTAATGAATAGTCAGTAGGTACAGATGAAGACTAAAAAAATATACATTGGATTTAGCAGTCTGATAGTCACTGGAGACCTTGAAAAGAGCTATTGGTTTGACAGTACCCCATTGTCCTTGGAAAGTTTGCATAATAAAATTACCCATGTCAAGATAATAAAATTTATAAGGTCAATTTGTTTATCCCATCCTAGAAAATGTTTTCCATTTCAAATTCTCTATTTCTTGACCATAGATATCTTATTCCTACTTTACAGGTCTGATTGGGTGTCACAAGAAATTGATATATTGGCATGTGATCGGAATGGGCACCACCCCCGAAGTGCACTCAATTTTCCTTGAAGGTCACACATTTCTTGTAAGGAACCATCGACAAGCCTCCTTGGAGATATCACCAATAACTTTCCTTACTGCTCAGACAGTCCTGATGGACCTTGGCCAGTTTCTACTGTTTTGTCATATCTCTTCCCACCAACATGGTAATATCTGTAGATTTTAAAAACTAGTATTATAAACACCCAGCTCTTCTTTTAATAGGATTCATTGTGCACTGTCCAGTATAGGATTATGTTAGTTAAACCTCAACTTAGATTCTCTAGTTACCAGTTTGTAAAGATTTTACCTTGAGTATAAGAGGGCTAGAGTATTACTAGTATTAGTGAATTTTTAGTTAAATACCCATGATAGAGGTGGGGGAGTTGTTTTAGGGATAAAGGAGGTGGCAAAAGTGAGGAGGACAGCATATTATTGGTTTTCCAGCCTGAAGCTATTAACTAGACTTCAATACTGTGGAGAGAGAGAGATGGCAGGTTATAGCTGAAGAGATGCTTTATGAGAAATTTAGGGAAATGGAACAAAATAACACGGCCTAGGTTGTAATCACAGAGCTCCAGGATATCCATAGAGATGCCCAGAGCAATAACTGGCAAATACAAGAGAATATTGCAGTGCTCAATATTGGACACCAGACACTGGTGTACATGGAGGCACTCTGCAGATAACTGGTAGGAATTTAGAGACATTTGGGAAATTCAGAGCATGTCAGGGGATAATGAATATTGGGAGAAGCAACATGGGAATAGAAGTTGATGAACATTTTTGAGGCACTCCATGAGGGTTTTAAGGACTACTTGATGGGGACTTGGCAAAGGATCAAAGGCCCTGGGTAAGCAAATTAAGACAATGGTACCTACAATTTCAAATTATTGTTAATATGACCTCATTGGTAGCTACAGGCTGTCAAAATTCATATTACATGATCGTCTCACCCCCATTTTCCTTCTTGTGTATTTATTCTGCTATCGCTTAATCTTGAATCAATCTATCAAGACTCTTTGTCTATTGTTGTATTATGGCTTTTGAGGGCTGTTGCATGAGACTGTGAAGAAGGTCTAAACTTCCAAGGTCAATTGTACTTGTTTGTCACTATCTCTGGCATTAACCTTCTGTTCAGGTTCATTGGTTGACCTGGAAAAGAGATTTGATCTTGCTGTGCATCCACCATTTTCCTTTTATCTTCTATGAGTGACTTGTCTAGAGTCTTCTGTAGTGATGAAGAATAGGTACCTCTTTTCCTCATCTGTTACATAATATTTATGGAACTTTTTACAAGACATTGGGGGACAAAGGGTGTCATACTGGGTGAGTAACAGGAATTTGATTCTACAGACACAGAGGAATAGGTCGTTTACTTGTATGCAGGTTGGTATTACCTAGTTTGAGCTTGATTCAATTTAAGAGGAGTTTGTTTTATCCTTTCTGACAACTTGCGTTCACTAATTTTAATCCTCATTTTTCAGAAAAAATGTTTTGTTTTATTGGACCTCAGGCAAAATTCTTCATTTTTAGATCTAGAATAAATTGTGTTAAGGGCCACATGGAACCCCAAGCCAGTTGTTTGCTGCTCCTGAAGTCTGCCCTGTTCCCTATCATCCAGTAGACAGGTCTCCCTTGTTAGTATTGTTCTTCAAAATATCCCTATGGCATAGATGGGGTAGGGATTATTAGCCACGTTTTATAAAGCATGAAGATGAGATTGAGATTGTTGAATAGACTTGTAATAGTGCTTACAAATAGTCACAGACAGATATGCTCTTAAAATACATAGCACATTTCTTCAATTTTGTTGTACATTTTGATGTTTTTATGAACTTGGAATGTGTCTTGAAATTTATACCTACCCTAACGTTTTTCTTGAGTAGTTGTTATTAAATCATTGTCTTGAGTCATACTTCACTGGAGTAAATATAGAAATCATTAGGCAACTGTGGAGATGGGGAGTTGGTCTAACCTAGGTTTCCAAATGCTGAAAATATGCAGTTTGTCAAGACTCTTTGGTTATATTTTGGAAGTTAGGGAGTGATAGCCTCAGACCAGTTCCAGAAAGAAAATATTCATATGTAGTATTATAATATCAAATGAGTAAGTTTTAAAAAGGGGGTAAAACATGTAGTGAAGGAGAGTCAGGTAGAAGGGAAATGGTGAGTGAAAAGACCACAGGAAGAAACCAGCAAGTAGCACAAATGGGGAAGGTAATCCATTGGTGTGGAAAAGGGAACACTTAAGAGTGCCTTGAGGACCTAATGAAAGAGAATGAAGTTGTAGAAGTTAAGGCAAGAAAGTCTCTTAGGAATCTTACATTGTTTGGTTTGTCTAACTGCAGGAGGTATGGAAGCTTATGTCAAAGTAGATACTTGCCCAGAGGAACCCCATCTACGGATGAAAAATAATGAAGAAGAAGATGATGATGATCTTTATGACTCTGACATGGACATTGTCAGGTTTGATGGTGACAACTCTCCTCCCTTTATCCAAATCCGCTCAGTTGCCAAGAAGCATCCTAAAACTTGGGTCCATTATATTGCTGTTGAAGAGGAGGACTGGGATTATGCTCCCTCAGTCCCCACCCTCAATGACACGTAAGTACCTTTTCACTCTTGCTGCTATTTCTTCCCCATATTCAAGAGGTTCTTCCTAGTTACTCAAACAACAAATTCTCAAGCCATGTTTAGGGTAGGTACAGGTATGGAATCAAATGTCAAGGGCATTAATATGTTTAAAAATGAAAATAGATAGGCATCAAGGATGCTTTTAGTTTTCCTCACTCTTTTCTTTGATTAAATCATATCAGCTGTTTTACAGTTGGATTTGAGCCACCTGTCCTCTATCTAGAATTCTCCATGCCAACTTCTCATTTTTTTGTGTCTCATACAGAAGTTATGAAAGTTTATATTTGAACAATGGTCCTCATCAGATTGGTAGGAAGTACAAAAAAGCCCGATTTATGGCATACACAGATGAAACATTTACAACTCGTGAAGCTATTCAGTATGAATTAGGAATACTGGGACCTTTACTTTATGGAGAAGTTGGAGATACACTGTTGGTAAGTTGAGGAAAAATAAGGTTGGGTAAGAAGAAAAAGTCTGGAGGTTTTAAGTTTCTAAAAGCTTTATAATTCAGCCTTGCCTCTAATGGGCATTATCTTTTAAAAATTTTAAGTGTTACATAAATAAATGTAAATTACAGACCTGTTTAAATATGAATATATAGAATACAAATATAATGCCACCCTTAAACCTGCTACACTCTTTTGAAGTACTCATTGTTTACACTTTGATACATATCCTTCTAAAACTTTCTTCACCAATCATATAGTATAGTAATCACCAAACTAGGGCATGGGAGGCAAATTTGGCTTCTAGTCTATTTCTGGACAGCCTGTGAACTTAGAAGGATTTTACAATCTCGAAGAGCTGTGAAGAAAAGAATAATAAGAATATGTGACAAATCTAGATATGGCTCACAAAGCCTAGACTATTTACTATCCAGCCCTTTCTAGAAAAATGCTTGTTGATCTTTGATATAGGGTATTAAGAATGCTCATGCTGCAAAGAACAGAATAATCAATGAACAGTGGTTTAAAAAAAATTAAGGCCTTATTTTTTTGCAATCAATTTGGAGCTAGATAGTTGCATAAACTCAGCAGCTTAAGAATGTCACAAAGAACGCTGATTATTATACATGGGGTATCAAGCAGAACACCATGCTCTAGTTACCAATGCCAGAGGAGTACTCCAATTACATGAGTGAGAGCAAATACCAAGAACAGAAGTCCAAACACTTCTGCCCATTGCATCTCGTTATTGGGGTTACCAAGCAAGACACAACACTGAAGAAACATGTTAGAGGAAGATCAGCTCCAATAGTGTATATGAATACCCTATGGCTAGTGAGTCTCCCCCAGCACCCAACACAAGGCAGTTTGCCTATGTGCACCCCTCTCATGCTGCAGCAAAAAGATCCTAACCCTCTCCTGTGTAGTCTAAAATACTGAAAGCTGGGGCATTCCTGAGGCCCATTGATGCACATGCTTCAGCAGAGCAAAGGGAACTTCACTGAGACTGAAACAGGTAAAGATACTCTCACACAAGTTAATAAACCTGGAATAGGCTATGTGGGCTCTTAATTTCCTAATAAGGAAGAGTTCCAGACCCAAGGCCTATTCTTACGTAATCAAGCAGGGTTCAAAAGACTGTACACTTAAGACTGCCTTTCCCAACATGAAGTTTGGTTAGCTATTGCTAAAATGCCTTTCAACAATACTGTATCAATTTATACCCTCACCAAGAGTATATGAGTGACCATTTACCCACAACATTAACAACAATACATATTATAAACCTTCAGAAAGTTTTCAAATTTGATAAGCAAAAGATTTATATATTGTCTTAATTTGCATTTCCCTGGTGAGTAATAAAATTGCAGTGTTTCATATTTGTTAACTATATGACACCCTCTGTGAAATGTCTGCTTATAAATTTTGTCCAGTTTTCTTTTAAAATGGTCACCTGTTGCTTATATATTTGTAAAAGGCTTAATGCATCATAAATATTGGCACATTGTTATTTATCTTCCAAATAGTTTTCTCAGTCTGTCAACTTATACTTTAACTCCTTTATGATGCCTTTTGTTCTACGAAGATTTTTGATCTTTATATAGTCAATCTTTTATCAATCTTTTCATTTATGTTTTCTGCCTAGGAATGTCTTCATCACCCCCAAGAGATTATAAAAATAGTCTAATATATTTTATTCTTTTATTTTAATAGTTTTATTTTTACAATAAGCATTTTAATTGTTCTGGAAGTTATTGTACTTTTGGGTGTGGTGCATAGTGTCAAATAAGGATTCCTCAAATGACAGCCAACTGGCTCAATCAATTATTCACTAATGTAAAAATGCCTTCTTTATCAAACACTAAATTGCTAAAATTTGTTCTCTTTAAGTGACGTTATCATATCACACTGTTTTAAGTGTGATATGACTACAGCTACTTATAATACATTTTGATATTTGTAAGGCAAGTCTTCCCTCATTAAATTTATTCAAAATTTTAATTAGCTATTCTTGTACAATTTTTCTTCATAAATTGTATTTACCTACTTTTGTTTAGCCAGTAAGAACAATTTAAAAAGCAAAAAGAGTATACAATGAGTATCTTCTCTTTGTTCTCTGAAATGATTTTAAAGGAATGGAAAGGGGCCTTTAGTGATAAACCTAAGTAGTTGTCTGAGCAATTTTATGAAAAGAACAAATAAATTGAGTTTTAACTAGACTCTAACCCCTATGATGTGGATGCAAAGCAGCTTTTGTTTTCTGGAAATAGGCCATACTTTTCTTCTTGATCCTAATTGTCTTGGGACTTGATCTTATATCTCATTTATGCTTTCAGATTATATTTAAGAATCAAGCAAGCAGACCATATAACATCTTTCCTCATGGAATCACTGATGTCAGCCCTTTGCACTCAGGGAGATTACCAAAAGGTAAGTGTTAGTTCAATTCTATAGGTTTTATGTATTTACAGACACAGATAGATAAGGTCACAGTCTCAATAGCTAAAATTATGTTGGTCCTTGCCTCAGTTGCCACATATCATATAGGCAGGAACATTGATCACCCACCATCCTTTATACTAGGGCTGCACAAGGATGTTGATCGCAGTCCACCAGTGGACTGCCAAGCAATTTGGGGGTAACTGCCTGAATAATAAAAATAAATAGCTTAGTGGGCCACAACACTTGGAGAAGTAGCTCTTGCCCTGAAAAAGTCTGCCCAGACCTGCTTAATGCTATAATTTCCATGTATATTACATCTATATACTTTGCAATACCCACAAGAAAATGCTATAATTTTTGCTTTAAAACATGTGTAGTTTTAGAAAATTATGAGGAAAAGTATTCCTTCACATTTATCCAGCTATTTACCATTATAAATGCCATTCATGCCTTCCTGGAAATCCAAATTTCCATCTAGCATCACTTCCATTCAGATCATTTCCCTTCAGCCTAAAGAATTCTCTTTAGCATTCCTTATAGTGCAAGTATGCCACAGGTAAATTCTCCTAGTTTTTGTTTGAAAATATCTTTATTTTGTTTTCACTTTGAAGGATAATTTAACTGAACATAGAATTCTGGATGAAGAGGGTTTTTTTTTTCTTTCAAAATACGATTTCACTGGCCTCTGTAACAGCTGAGTCTAGATTTTACTGAATCATACTTCCTCTCTATGTCATTTTTCTCTGGCTATGATCTTCTTGGATCTGTAAGTTTATGTTTTTCAACAAATTTGGAAAGATTGTCATCATTATTTCTTCAAATTGTTTTCTGCCCTGTTTTCTGACTCCTTTCCTGGGCCATGATTTACATGTATGGTTGACCTTTTGGTATTGTCCCACATGCCTTAACATTCTGATTATATTTTTTCGTTCTCTCTTCTGCAGATAAGGTAGTTTCTATTGGTCTATCTTTAAGTTCACTGACCTCAAATTGGAATTTATGAGTCACAGTATATGTATTTTTATTTTTAATAGATAGCAATATCTTTCTCCCCAAATGAAGTAACAATTTATACTCCTACTAGTCATGTGTGAAAATATAATTCCCCACATCCTTGACAGCTAGACAGTAATAGTCTTCTAAAATCCTGCCAATCATTTGGATAAAAAGTGGTGCCTCATTTTTGCTTTAATTATAATTTCTTTGATTTCTTGTAGTGTTGGCCATCTTTTCACATTTTTATTGGCCATTTGGGTTTCTTCTACTGTGAATTTCCTGTTCATTTCTCCTTTGATTATTTTTCTGCTAGGTTGTTTACCTTTATCTATCATTTCTCTTCTTAGTTTATTTAATTATAGGCATTTTCTTTTTGAATATGCATTTCAGGTCATTTTTTTCTCTGCATACAATTTTTTACTACATTCCATGCTTTTGGTATCTAGTAATCTCTTTACCTTTGCTTTCAGAGTAGTTCACAACTTTAGTTTTTATTTGCTATGTTGTTTGTTGATTAAAGATTCTTGATATATATTTCTTGTGGATTGTACCTTTTACCAATAAAAATATCCTTCTTTGTTCTGTTTTATGCTCCTTAACTTGAATTCTATTTTGCTAATTTCAGTATTGTCACACATCCTTAGCTAGTTTATCTTTTCCATGCTGTTATTTCCCCATATTTTTGTTTATTTTATAATATGGTTGGCCCATGTAAAGAGGACATATCTGGGTTTTGTTTTTATACCCAATCTCCATCTTTCAATAGGGGATTTTAGCCCTATTTAATACATTTGCATTGTTACTGATAATGTTTGTATGTTTTCTGGTAATTTTATATTTTTATTTACAATTACTATACCCTTTTATGCTTTTGTAAGTAGTTTGATTTGTTATATATATTTTCTTTTAGTAGATTGGCTATTACACACATCCCATCTATTTTTTTAATTTGGGGTTAATATTTATCAAAACAAGAGATGCTTAAAAGTACACAACGGTTGTAAGTCACAGGTCCTAGAGACATCTATTTTGAAGTACTTCTGCTTTAGATTTTTGGTGGTCATCCCTGTATCTGCAAAATATTACTTATATGCTTATCCTTTATTTTTCAAATTTAGGCATTATACATTTACTTTACGTTATGTTAAATGAGGATTTAGCTTTGTGATTCTTCCCTTTCCAGTTGTTTTAGAATTTTATCTGTGTTTTTACTTCCTCACTTTAAAAATTATACTAAACATTCACTTTTAATGTTTTCATGATTGAATATCTCTTACTTCATACTTTGTAAGTTGCAGATATTAACACCGGTGTCCTTTCCCCTTTCCTCTCCTTTAGTCTTCTATATATCAATTAGTGCCATCCATACCTTTACTTTTATAAAACTAAAGTTGATAACATTTGCATTTTGTACTGTATGTTAAATAACCCCTTCCTTTGTCTACATATTTATTCTAAAACTTTAAAAATTAAAAAAGCATTTATATTATTTTAGTATATGTTTCTTATTGTAAGTATACGTGTTTATTGCAGAAGTACATGATATGCTGTGATTGTTCATTTGTCTACAGTTCCAGTGATTTTACTATTAAGGTCAAATTGATTATACTTCCTTAGTCTCTACCAGTAGTTCAAAATCATGTTAAATTTTAGTTTGCTTTATATTAGGGCACGCTGATCTTGTAAATTTTGTGTTTGTATTCCTGAAGTCTTTCTTTTCTTTTGTTAGGAGCAATGTATGCCTCTTCATCATATCCCTTAGGTCTTCCAGCTTCTTAATCATTCTATTTACTGCTTGGTATCCAATCCTTTTTATTTCTTCTTAAAGACATTCTTGTAGTTCACCAGCTTACTGTTCTAATTTGGATTATATGCTTTCTCGGTCTACTACAAAGCTGCCATCTTTGATTTTTTTTTTCTTTTGATTTATAGGTTAGTGCCATTACCTCTCTTATCTTGTATATTTTTCTTTTTTTAAATTTCTTTTGTTTTTCTGGAAGGATATCTTCAAGTATCTTCTGAATATATTAGTACCTAGAGGGTAAACTTTATGGGTTTTTCAGTATCATGATGTATAGATAGGCTAGTTATAAATAGTTTTCCATCCAGTCTTTTCTAATATTCATTGTTGCTGATGAGAATTTTAATTCTGGTTTGATTTGCATTCCTTAATTGGAGAAGGGCTTAGTAACAGAATTCTGGGGAGACATTTAATGTGCATCCTGAAATTTAGAGAATTACACAAACTCAGTTACTGGTGATTTTGCTTTTTACATGGAGAATTCTTAAGGCTATACTACCCATACTAGCAGAGAAGACAGGAGGAAAGAGTGAAGCAGTCTGCCCTTTTGCTGTTGGACATGGCAAAGATTCATGAATTTTCTCTGTAACAAGTAGATACTGTAGAAAGTAGCTGGCTTGATCTTTTTTTGAAGATACCCTGCCTAAGAAGGCAGCCTGGCAGAGTGAGGGATTCCAGAATAATAAGCTCTTGGATAAATCTCTGGAGGCAAGAATAGCTGAAGTAAGCATATCTTGAATCATGGAACTGTGCAGTGCTGAGATTACCCTGGTGATTCCAAAGGAAAACATACATATGTCCTAAGAAAATACTAGAATTTGGGCACCTGCCACATAGAAAGCATTAGTGACCAAAGGTGTTGTCAAAGAGAGAGTACTCAAATGGCAGGACCTATTAAGCAAAAGTCTATTTGCCCTTCCCTCTAATATCCATCCACTCTCATTCTCAGCTACTGGAAGAGGGAAGAGAAAAGACTGAGAAATATTGAGAGAATATACCACACTATTCTCTTTCCATAGGTTCCTTAACCATAGGTCAGGTTTAACCTAATAGGGATGAGGGAGAGCTTAGAAAGGATGTAAAGTTGAAATTTTGAATTAGACTGCATCGTCAGGTATTAAACATACCCCTAAACATACCCCAAAGTGAGTTTTAATTACTAAATCAGACATTTCTTATCCTGAAGATCCATTAGTATGAGGACAGGTCTCAATTCTTTTTTTTTTTTTTTTTTTTGCTTTTTGGTATGTGGGTAGCTCCCTGGCTGGGAATCGAACCCAGGCTGCAGCGCTGACAGCGCCAGCGCCGAAGTCTTAAGCTGCTACACCACCAGGGCACTCCCAGGTCTCAATTCTTATTCCTGTCCCTTACAGGGGTCAGACACCACATCTCTTGATACCATATCCTTTGGCCTGTATTCAGGACTGAAATTATCATGGTCAACTAGATTATTAACTGTAGCTTACCACTCTGACTTTGATGTCTTTAGCTACTGAAGTTTTTTTTTTCTTCTTCATACATTTTTAACTATGTATTTAAAATGTATAAAAATTATTATTTATCATTTTCTATTATTTCTCTATATTTGTAATAGTGGGTAGACCTCCCCATTTCAACTCTATCATGCTAGCAAAAATCTCCTGGACCCATTTTTATTGCAAAAATTTTTTTTAATCTTAAACTTATAATAGGTGCAAATTTAGTTTTTATTTATCAAGAAACATCATAGGTACATATAGATTTGAGAGTCCTTGCAATAACATGATTACCAATACGTGGCTTGTTAAACTCTAATCACGTTATTTTGGGGTTTGGATGTGGGTAGGTGTGAAACATTTGAAAGATATGCCAATTCTGCCAGGAAAGATATTCAAGTATAAATGGACAGTGACTGTAAAAGATGGGCCAACCAAATCAGATCCTCGGTGCCTGACCCGATATTACTCAAGCTTCGTTAATCTAGAGAGAGATCTAGCTTCAGGACTCATTGGCCCTCTCCTCATCTGCTACAAAGAATCTGTAGATCAAAGAGGAAATCAGGTGAGTCCCTCTCTCCCCAAGTGCTGGCTTTGAAGCTGAAAATGGAATGATTATGCATATGAATTTCCAGATAATATTTCCTATACTACCTCAGTGTATGTCCCCCTATGGTATGCAGAAAATACAGTAGTCTGCAATATTGGCCAATAAAATAAATGAGCTGGGTTTCTCATAGCTATTATTGATTTTGAGTTTGATGTAATAATCTTGCCTGATGGGTAGATAGGAGACCTGAGGCCTAGATTATTTCTATAATCCTCATTCCCAGTCTAAAATTCCACCCTCTGTAGGTGACCTTGCCCATTTTTGCATGCTCAATTATCACCACTATTAGATGATACATAAATCTATATCACAGCCTACACTTCTCTAGAGTTCAATAAACATTTGTTGAGCAAAATACAGGAAAAGATGTAAAAACATTTCAGAATATGGCTACAATTTGAACCACTTCTGCTACTTAAAAAATATAAATTTTCTGAATAAGAAAAGTTTAATTCTTCACAAAAACTCATTGTTATATTGCGAAGGCTTGATTACTGTTCATTTCGTTATTTATGATATATAGACTTTCTACTAGTCTGAAAAGATTTCATTTATTCAGAGACTAAAACACATGAAGTTTAATGCAGGAAAAATATGTGGCACACAAACACGAAGAGGCATAAATTTGGCCAAGTACCTGTCTTGATTAATTGTTCCTAATTATAGTTTTTCCACCAGTTTTTTTGGAAGAGGACTAAAATGTACTTCTATATTCTTCAATCTTCTCCCTTCAGCATTTTGGTTTCTATAGCAATAGGTTATGCAAAATGAAATTGATACATATTGGTGAAGTTTTACACATTACATCTTAGAGGATTCAGTTAGCAAGTGACTGACATAATTTTAGTTCATATACAAACTACTCTTCTGAAAAAACTTAAAAACTTTTAAACAGAAAACTTAAGGTTTAGTGTTAGTGAACATTTTATGGTTTATCTTAGCTTTGTTATTTGATTTCTGTTTTCTATTTTTAACTTTTTTCATGGATTGGTAGCCTTATGAAAGTGTAGTTGCTAGATGGAAGTTTAGGAAAGTCATTAATTAGTCTTACTTGACTTGACTAACTTGTTTAAGAAAGTCGCTGAATAATCACTTGGGTCTTTAAAGAGTGAAAACCCTTTCATTGGAACATGGAGAGAATAAAGCTACAGACTGTACCAAAAATTCAGTCAGCATATGGTTTTGGCTCCAGAAGAAATGAAGTTTAATGGGTCCAGTCACATTCTTCCCCTAATGACACATTTACTCTAAGCATATCCTATTGCTGATAATAGCCACTCCCACACACCCAGGCCCTGGTACATGCCATAATAGTGATCCTAGGGAGAAATGGAATTGAACCAAAGGATTATAGATATATCACATGTATGTCTTCACTTCCATTGTAGACTGTTAATAACTGATAATAGTAGTAGCATTTCTTTACTTCAATGCATGTAATTAACAGATGATGTCAGACAACAGAAATGTCATCCTGTTTTCTGTATTTGATGAGAATCAAAGCTGGTATCTCACAGAGAATATGCAGCGCTTCCTCCCCAATGCAGATGGTATGCAACCCCAGGATCCAGAGTTCCAAGTCTCCAACATCATGCACAGTAAGTAAAATAGCACCTGAGTCAAATAGATCAAGAGAAATTTAAGCAACCAAATTGATATCCATATAGTGGATTAATTTAATAGTCAAATTAATCAAGACATTGTACATTAAAAATGCCCAATATTTTTCCCAGCTTTTTTGAGGTATAATTAACAAATAAAAATTTTATATATTTAAGGTGTACAATGTGTTCCTCTCAATAGTCACTTGACTGTCCCCTTGCTTTTATCTTTCTATTTCTTTCCATATTATACATTTCTACAAACTATTCTATATCCAGGTAGCTCATGTTAAAACATATTTTATCCATAATTATATAATTATATATAAGCATACACAGTAGACTCTCAGTTAATCGCACCCATGGGGATTGGTAGATGCTAGATAAATGTAAGTAGACTCTCAGTTAACTGGAACTAAAGCAACTGGCACTCTCAAGCAACTGAAAACAATCTCAAGTGCTTGAGATGAGGGGATCAAGATGGCGATTGGTGAGACCGTCTGGTCCTGGGGTTTTGCCTTTGAGGAGGTTTTGGATGACTGTTTCAATTTCCTTACTGTTGATTGGTCTATTTGGATGGTCCAGTTCTTCTTGGTTCAGTCTAGGTAGACTATAGGTTTCTAGAAACTTGTCCATTTCTTCAAGGTTGTTAAATTTGGTGGTATATAGTCTTTCATAGTATATTTTTATGATCCTTTGCATTTCTGTGGTATCAGTCATAATTTCTCTCCTTTCACTTCTAATTATGGTTATTTGTGTTTTTTCTCTTTGCCCCTTGGTGAGCCTAATCAGGGGTTTGTCAATCTTATTCATTCTTTCTTTTTTCATTTCTCCTTGTAATTCTGCAATTTTTTTCTTTTTTTAAATTCATTTTTATCGTTAGACTTTTTGGGGTGACATCTCTTAGCAAGAATTACATAGGTTTCAGGCATACAATTCTACAGTGCATTGTCAACTTGTTGTATAATAAGTTCACCACCTAATGTGACTTCTCTTTCCATCACCTTATATTTAGCTTTCAAAGAACCACCTCTTGGTTTCATTAATTTTTTCTGTCATTTTGCTGTTCCCTATTTCATTTAGTTCTGCTCTAATTTTTATTATCTCCTTCCTTCTGACTTTGGGCTTCTTTTATTCTTGTTTTTCTAGTTCTTTGAGATGGGATGTTAGGTTGTTTACTTGTGTCTTTTCTTGTTTCTTGAGATAGGCCTGTAATGATATAAATTTTCCTCTTATTACTGCTTTTGCTGTATCCCGATAATTTTGATATGTTGTATTTTCATTGCCCTTTGTTTCTATGTATTTTTAATCTCTTATTTTTATTTCTTTTATAATCCAGTCACTTTTTAATAACATGTTGTTTAATCTCCATGTGTATGTGATTTTTGCTGCTTTTTTTTGTGCAGTTGATCTCCAATTTCAAGGTTTTGTGGTCTGAGAATATGCTTTGTATTATTTCAATTTTCTTAAATTTGCTGAGGCTAGTTTTGTGTCCCAGCGTATGATCTATTTTTGAGAATGTTCCATGTGCATTAGAATAGAATGTATAGTCTTGTGTTACAGGATGGAGTGTCCTGTAAAAGTCAATTATGTCCCATTGTTGTAATATATCATTTAGAGCTAATATTTCCTTATTTATTTTCTGTTTGGATGATCTGTCCATGACTGTCAAGGGGGTGTTTAGGTCCCCTACTATAATTGTGTTTTTGTCAGTTTCACCTTTTAGATGTTTAAGTATTTGCCTTATAAATTTTGGTGCTTCCTAGTTGGGGGCATATATATATATATATATATATATATATATTGATGAGTGTCATGTCTTCTTGTTGTTACACTGTCCCTGTTATCATTATGGAATGTCCATTTTTGTCTCTTATGATCTTTTTTATCCTGAAGTCTGTTTCATCAGATATAAGCATGGCTACTCCTGCTTTTCTCTGGATACCATTTGCTTGGAGTATTGTTTTCCACCTTTTCACTCTGAGTCTGTGTTTGTCCTTGTGGCTGAAGTGTGTGTCTTGGAGACAACATATAGATGGGTTTTGTTTTTCAATCCAGGCAGCTACTCTGTTTCTTCTTATTGGTGAGTTCAGTCCATTTACATTTAGGGTGATGATTGATGTATGAAGTTTTCCTATCACCATTTTGTTTTCTGGTTTTGGACTGTTCGGATTATCTGTTTCTTCTTTTCTTTTTCTTTCACAGTTTATTTTTCTAGCTTGATGGTATTCTATGGTATTTCCTTCTGTTTGTTTCTTTTTGTTTTTGTTGTTGTTGTGTGTCTTGGTTCTGGGGTTCTTTTTGTTTTGTTTTGTGTTTGTTTTTTGTTTTCTTAATAGTTACCACGAGGTTTATGAAAAGGAAATTTTCATATATGTAGTGGCTCCTTTTCTTAAGCATACTTTTAATACCTGTTCTCTTTTGGGAATTTAAAACTTTACTTTTTCCCTTTTTATGTTTTGTTGTCCCAACTTGTTGCCAATTATTTTGTTTTTTTGTTTGTAGCGTTCTTAGGTATTTTGTGGAGTGCCAGCCTTGTGTTGGTGAATTCCCTCAGCTTTTGTATGTCTGAAAATGTCTTCATTCCTCTTTCATATTTAAGGGATAACTTTGCTGGATAGATTATTCTTGGCTGGTAGTTCTTCTCTTTTAATATTTTGAGTATATGATTCCACTCTCTCCTGGCTTGAAGAGTTTCTGCTGAGAAGTCTGATGACAACCTGATTGGCTTTCCCTTTGAAGTTTTTAATTTTTACCCCCTGGCTGCCTTGAGAATTCTGTCTTTGTCTTTGATCTTTGACATATTCAGTATAAAGTGCCTTGAAGAAGACCTGGTGTAATTCAGGTAGCTAAGGTTCCTATATTCTTCTTGAATTTGGGATTTCAGTTCTTCCCATAGCATTGGAATGTTCTCATCCACTATTTGTTTGATTAATCTCTCATTAGAATTTTGTTCTGTTTCTTCTGGTATTTTTATTATCCTATTGTTTTTCATTCTAATGCAATAAAATAGTTCTTGTACAGATCCTCCTTTTTTCTTTTTTTTTTTCTTTTTTTTTTTTTGTTCTCAAATCTCTGCCTTTTTCCTTCTTTACAATTTTCATGTTTCTTTCTTTGATGTCACTAATTCTTTCCTCCATCTGGTAGTCTATGCTTCCTATGCTGGTTAGTTCATGCTTTATTTCTTTTATTGCATCGTTTATCTCTTGAATTTCTGTTTGATTCTTCTTTATACTTTCAATTTCTTTGTTAAAGTGTTCCCTTTGTTCAGAGATTTCCTTTCTGATGTTATTTATCTGGGTCTGAGTACTCAGCCAGCATTCCCTGAGCTGTCTGAGTATTTTTAGGAGTGCAGTCTTGAATTCTGCATCACTTAGATCATATGTGTACAAATCTATAAGTTTCTTTTTCTGGAGATTTTTCATTTCACTCTGAGACACTTTGTTTCTGAGGGAGTTCATTGTAGTTTATGTTTCTCTTCCTGGGAACAAGGGCTTTTTAAAACCCTGACAGATAAGGAAAGGTCTTTCTTTCACTTCACAGTTGGCATTGCTGTACCATCTTGCAGTATTTTCTCTTGGTTGTTCGATTTTCTCACTCTTGGAGCTTTCCTGGAGGGTGGACTTCTCCTCTTTTACTCAGTTGCCTTGGTTTTGATGTGCTTCTTTTTTGGGGAAATGTGGTGGGTGATGATATTCTCTGCCTGTTAGAGGTTCTTGTGCCTTTTTTTTCTTTTTACAGTTTCTCTGAGCCCCCCTGCTGATTCCCTTGGGGTAGAATTTTTTGGAAGGGCTCACAGATTTTTGCAGCACAGAGTAATGACAGTTTGGGGGATATAGGGAAGCATTGAGGCTCTGTGTTTACAGTTTCTGCTTAGCGGTGGGGGCAGTGTGGTTCATCACTGCTGTTTGTCCTGAGGTTGCTCATTACCTTGGGTGCTATCTCAGCTGTGAAACAGGCCTTTCCCTGCATCAGGAGAACTCAGGGCCCGGGCGGGCACACTCTGCAGTATAAGCCTGCTCTTTTGACAGTTGACTGCCCAGCCATGCCTACTGTGTGCTACAATACAAACCTGGCCCCCCGTCAGGAGTGCACAGAAGCTCAGGTGGCTCTGAACCACTAAGCAACCTTGGCCCTCTGTTAAGAGTACACTGGAGCCAGGGGGAAGGGCTCCAGAGAGCAAGCCAGGCCTCCGTAAGGAGTGCACTAGAGCTGGGGAGATTGGTGCTGCTTTATCTTGTTTCCTCACTGGGCTCCCACTGTCTGATCCTCTGCCCCCCTGGGACCATGCTGCACTTCACCCCATTTTCCCTAGCCCCAAGCTTTCCCTCTCCTTGGTCCTTCTTCTGCCAGCCCCAAGCTTTCACAGTCCATTCTCCACACTGCTACCTTCCCTTTCCTCCTGTTTGCCTCCCTTTCTCTGACCTTTAGGTGTTTTCTTGCAGTGGGTGAATATTTCAGCTGAGGCTGTGTTGCATGGGGATTCTTTTGTTGGATTTTGGCTGTTCAGTTTGTAATTTCTAGGAGAGGTTTCAGGGAGGTCCTGTCACATCACCATCTAGATCCTCTCCCCTCCTTCTTTTCTATGAGGACTTAAGGTGCTGTAACATTTTTGGAAACTCAATTTTTTGTTTATTTATTTAGGTAGGTTTTGGGGTACAAGTCATTTCATCTCTTTGAGAAAACATAATGAAAGAGAATAGAAAAGGGGAGGAAACCTCTCCTCTCTCCATTCCACCTTTAACTTCTTACAAATGGGCCCAAGCAGAATAAATCTGCCAACTTTTATTAAAAAAGAAATTGGAAACCATCAAAATGTCCTACAATAGGCAAATGGTTAAACAAATAGTGGTACATCCATACAATGGAATACTACTCAGCAATAAAGCAGAATGAAATACTAATAAACACAATATGAATTAATCTCAAAGTCATTAAGCTGAGTGATAGGATCCAATCTCAAAAGGTGGCATACTGTATTGTTTTACCTACAAGGAATTCTGAGAAAGGCAACTGTGTAGAGATGGAGAATAGAACAGTGGTTGTCAGGGCTTACTTAGGTGGGAAAAGGAGAGGAGTTTGTTTGAAATGGAGAGCTATAGTACAGTGGAGTTTTCAGTGTTGATGAAGGTGTTCTTCATTTTTACTATGCTGGTAGTTTCACATATTGATACATATACATGCTGAAACTCAGAACTGCACAATAAATAAGAATAAATTTTACTAAATGTAAATTTTAAAAATGAAATATATACATGCCTTTTGATTCAACATTCCTACTGCTGGGATACGAGGTCTGATAATTAAGTTTGCAAACTTTCCACCATGTGCTTACATTGGCAGCACTACACAAACAACTCAGTAAGCTTTCATAACCTCGGTATATGTGTGCCTCTCAGCTGTGTTTGTGTTGATGTGTGGCAGTGTCGTGCTGCGTGCAATCATTATTGTTGTGTGTTTTGTGTGTTGTCATGAGAATATTGGAGCTTGAATTAGAGCAATGAACAAACATTAAATTTCTTGTTAAACTTGGCAAGACTGGAAATGAAATCATGGACATTTTAGTCCAAGTTTATGAGGATAATGCCATGAATAAAATGGCAGTGTAAAAATGGATTAAACATTTTTCTGATGGGAGAGAAAGTGTCACAGATGAAGAGAGGTCAGGCCGGACAGTATCAAGCTGGACAGTAACAAATAGAATGGACAAAAACATTGCAAAATGCATCGAATTGTATGTCAAAACTTAGCTGACTGTGAGAAGCATAGCAGACCAAATAAATTTCTATAGAGAAACAGGAAAATCTTAACTGAAAATCTTGGCATGAGAAAGGTGTGTGCAAAAATGGTCCCAAAGGAGCTCAAGGATGAACAAAAGCAAAAGAGAGTTGAAGTTTGCCAAGACCTTTTGGAGAGGCAAGACAATGTTTTGAGCCATGTTATCACTGGTGATGAAACATGGCTCTAGCAAAACAACCCTGAAACAAAGTGTCAAAGTGCACAATGAAAGTCAGCCAATTCTCCATGACCAAAAATCTCTGTAAGTTTAAATCAAGAGCCCAAATGATGTTGCTAACCTTTATTGATATCAGAGGGATTGTTCATTATAAATTTGTATCAACTGGACAGTCAACCAAGTTTACTATTTGGAAGTGCTAAAAAGGCTGCGTGAAAAAGTTAGACAAAAACAACCTGAACTTTTCATTAACAACTCATGGCTGTTGCATCGTGACAATGCACCAGCTCACATGGCACTGTCTGTGAGGAACATTTTAGCCAGTAAACAAATAACTGTACTGGAACACATTCCCTACTAACTTGACCTGGCCCTCAGTGACTTTTTCTTACCCAAAGATAAAGTAAATATTGAAAGGAAGATGTTTTGAGGATATTCAGGACATCAAAGGTCATATGTTGACAGTGCTGATGGTCATTTCAGAAAAAGAGTTCCAAAATTGCTTTGAAGGGTGGACTAGGTGCTGGCATTGGTGCATAGCTTCCCAAGGGGAGTACTTTGAAGGTTACTGTAGTGATATTCAGATAAGTTAGTGAACTTAATTGTCAGACCTTGTATTTCCCATAGGAATAAAAGCACCAGTACATAAGGACATATGTAGTGGCTACCCATAATATGAAATATTATGAAACCATTAAAAGGAATAAATGAGAGCCATACCAAGGCTACTTATAGTAATTTTTATGAGGTATTGTTGAATACTAAGTTGTAGGTACAGAAAAGTTTATGTAATATCTCATTTTTATAAAATAAACAATGACCACAAAACAGAAACCATACACATGTATATAGGTATAATATATACAGAGTGTGATATGTTTTTCAAAGCAGTATGATATGTTCTAATCATTCTCAGTTGGGGGTCTTTCCTCAGTGTTTCTATGCAAAGCTCTATCACTTCACTCCCACTTTGTTTTAAGAACAAAATCATGTAAGTATATCATGAAAGAGTAGGACAATATAAGTCTAGAGAAGAAGGGTGAGATGTTTTATCTTTTTCAAATTCAATTTGACCATCTATTAAATGGGGAGTTTAGTCCATCTGCATGGGATTTATTCCTACTGTCTTATTTTATGTTTCCTATTTTTTCTAAATATTACATGTTTTCTCCTTTATTGCTTTTTTTGATTGATTAAGATTTTTAAAAATTCTATTTTTTCCCTTTACTATTTTGGAAGTCATGAACACTTCTATTTTCATTCTATTTTACCCTTCATACAAAGTTTTTTGTTGTTAGTTGTTTTGTTTTGTTTCCAGCTTTATTGTGATATAATTCACATATAACATTGTGTATGTTTATAGTGTCCAACTGTTGATTTGATTCACTTACATATTGCAAAATGACTACCACCGTAGTGTTAGCTAACACCTCCATCACATCACATAATTATCATTTGTTTTGTAGTGACAATATTTAAGATCCACTCTCTTAGCAATTTTCAAGTATATAATACAGTACCATTGACAATAATCATGCTGCATATTTGACCACCAGAATTGATAATCTTAAAACTGGAAGTTTGTACCCTTTGGCCAACATCTCCCCATTTCCCCCACCCCTCAGCCCCTGATAATTAAAATTATACTCTCTGTTTCTATGAGTTGAACTTTTTTAGATTCCAAATGTAAATGCAATTATACAGTATTTGTCCTTCTCTGACTGACTTATTTCACTGTAGGTCGCATTTCTCTATTGATTAGTGATGTTGAGAATCTTTCATGCACCTATTGACAATTTTTATGTCTTCTTTGGAAAAATGTCTATTCAGTTCCTCTTCCCATTTGTAAAATCAGATTTTTTGTTGTTGTTATTGAGTTGTATGAGTTCTTTATAGATTTTGGATTTTAAACCCTTATTAGATAAATGATTTAAATATCTTCTCCTATTCAGTAGGTTGCCTTTACATTTTGTTGATTGTTTCTGTTTCTGTGCAGAAGCTTTATAGTTTGATATAGTCCCACTTATTAATTTTTGCTTTTGTCACTTCTTTTAGTGTCATATCCAAAAAATCATTGCCAAGACCAATGTCAAGGAGCTTTCCCCCTTTCTAGGAGTTTTATAGTTTCAAATCTTATGTTTAAAGTCTTTAAGACATGTCAGCCTAATTTTCACATATGGTATAATGTAGGGGTCCAATTTTACTCTTTTACGTGAGTATTCTTGGCAACTTTGTCAAATATTAGTTGTCCATATATGTGAGGTTTTATTTCCGGACTTTCAATTCTGTTTGATTGGTCTATGTGTCTATTTTTATGCCAATACCATACTGTTTTTAATCATTATAGCTTTGTAGTATAGTTTGAAACTGAGAAGTGTGATGCTTCTGGCTTTGTTCTTCTTTCTCAAGAGTGCTTTGGCTATTTGGGGTCTTTTCTGGTTCCATATGAATAGTCATCGTATGCATCAGCATTTTTCAAATAGCTCATTCTTTCTGCTACAGGTTTGACAAAATGCTTTTATCATATATTAAATTTCCATTTATATCTGTGTCTGTTTTTGAACTCTGTGTTGGGTTTGACATATTCATCTGTAACTGCATTAAGACTATTCTTTTAATTACAATAGTTTTACAATATATTTTAATACTTTATAGGGCAAGAAACTTTGATTTTCAATTAGTTGCACTAAGCTCGTGTCTGAGTATTGCTAGTGGATTTGTGAGCCACCACCTTGCAGAGTAGACAAATGTTTATTGAATGGATGGGCAGATAGATGTATGGAAGAGGCTTTCAGAAACAATTCCCTTTATAAGCTGAAGTCACTGTTACTTTCATTTAGCTTTTTGTTTAAAAATAATTTTAAACTTACAGAAATGCTGCAAAAATAGTACAGAGACCTCTCATATGCCCTTTACCCAGATTCACTCTTTTTTAACATTTTGCTATATTTGCTTTATCATTGCTCATTTCTCTATATACATACTTTTATTACTTATTTTCCATTTGAGAATAGGTTGAAGACACTATGCTCCTTTATTTCTTAATACTTCATTGTATAATTCCTATGAATAAAGATAGTCATACATAAATGAAGTGGCGTTATGAAATACAGAAAATTTAACATTGATACATTTATTTCATTGACAGTCAATAGTCTAGTTTTAACAATCAATAGAACCAAAGAAATGCTGCCTTTTGTAGCATTTCCTCCATCCAGTTCAGGGTCCAGTCCTGGATACTGCATTGGGGCTAACTGTTCTGATTATTTTTTTTTCAGTCCGTTTCTTGAACTAATGGATTTCAAAAAAGGAGTACATTAACAGATGTTAATTTTGATCATTTGATCAAGGTTTTATTTTGTTTTTCTGGTTTCTCCTCTGCATAGTTACTACTTTTCCCCTTGCAACTAAAAAGCAGTTTGTAGGGAGACACTTTGAGATCATGCAAGTGTATTACTTCTCATCAAACTGCCCCCAACCGTATAGCATCTAAATCCATCTTTATCATGATAGTGTACAACTCTCCTTACCTTGGGATTGAGACTCAGTAATCAAGTAATTAACAATCTCCTTTTCTGGAAGGTATAATGCTATCTCTTTGGGGCATAACATAATTATTTCTAATACTCTCATGGCAATCCAAATGAATAAATCCTGATACTACTAAAACCTCTTGTTCTCCATTTCTTTTGCAGGTATCAATGGTTATGTTTTTGATAGCTTGCAACTCTCAGTTTGTTTGCATGAGGTGGCATACTGGTACATTCTAAGCATTGGAGCACAGACTGACTTCCTTTCTGTTTTCTTCTCTGGATATACCTTCAAACACAAAATGGTCTATGAAGAAACACTTACCCTATTCCCATTCTCAGGAGAAACAGTCTTCATGTCAATGGAAAACCCAGGTTAGTTATTTATATTATTCTTTTACTAATAGTTGTGATTGCTTCACTAGTCATTTATATGCTCTTTTACCCACTAGCTCACATTTGGGTAGAAACTAAATGGTTTAAGTGATTGTGGTAATTGCAAGGTATTTTAATGACAGTGCCACATCAACTATTTAACTTAAAAGTCTTTGCTCTAAAAAGTGCCTTTATGTGCCATTGGCCAAAAATTTTAAGTGTGTTTACTAATCTGTAGTGGTGAATATATACATTTATACATGCAATTAGGATGTGGGGGCTAAATATGTTTCTGTGTGTCTTGTAAACATTGGTATTATTGGATAAATTCCACCTAGAAGCCTTTAGGAAGTGCATAGTAATTTCCTTTTTCACACATACCCTCAAACCACTGTGCAGCCTTCAGGACAAATGTGACTGTAAGATTCTCATCCTCCATCATTCAACAGACAACCACTGCAAGACTTTGGATAGCACCAGCCATGTGATTACAAGGGAACATTGGCCTGGCCTAAATCCAACACAGATTGTTGGTACATTTGTACAGTTCAATAACAAGTGTTAAGCCACTCCTTGCTGCTAGTCCCTCCCACCTCCATCATCTGCAGAGGAAAGCACATAAAACTACCTGTAGATTGTAGTTATTCTCTTACATTCAGGGCTTTTCTGGAGACAAACCCTTATGGGAAATTTTCTGGGGAGTAAAAACCAGCCTCATCATATATAAACATACTTAGAAACTTACCTTACTTCAAGTGATTTATTTTTGTGGGAAGTGAGTGGAGAACCTGAACTCAAATAACACCTCTGAAAGTATCTTATTTACTTTTGCTTATATCTTTGTTATTCATTTAACAATTTAGTTTGAAGTGCTCTGAAGACAGAAAGCTTGTTTATATTGCTAGTTACTGTATCCCCAATGTTAACAATGCCTGGCATATAGTAGATGCTTAATACTTTTCCAATGAATAAATGAATCAAATATGTGCAGAAAATGTTATAAAACAGTATGTATAATATGGTTGCAATTGTCAACACCAAAGAGTGTATGTGTGCATATGCGGAGAAAAAAATAGTTAAAAATCAATATTTTGAGAAACTTTTAAACTAGTTTAGTGACCACTTAAATTCTAAAAAAAATTAAAACTGCTTTATGTATCTTGAGGGAAAATTTTTTAATAAAGTATCATTGATTGCAATGCTCAAGCTAAATAAAGCCCCTAGAGAAGATTTTCTCTGTTCCATATGGTAAAGTCTCATCTCTCTTATTTGTTTATTTTATCATGGTAAAATAAACATAAAATGTTTATTTTTATGTTCACATAACATAAAATGCACTATTTTAACCATTTAAAGTGCATAATTTAGTGGCTTCCAATACATTCACAATGTTGTTCAACCATCACTATTATCTAATGCCAGATTATTTTTATCACCCCCGCAAAAAACCTTGTAGCCATTAAGAAGTCACTCCCAATTCTCTCTTCCCCCCAGTTCCTGGCAACCACTAGTCTACTTTCTGTCTCTATGGATTTGCCTCCTCTGGATATTTCATATAAATAGAATAATACAATATTTGTCCTTTTGTGTCTGGTTTATTTCACTCAGCATAATGTTTTAAAGATTTATCCATACTGTAGCATGTGGTTAAAGTATGTATCAGTACGTCATTATTTTTTATGACTATACAGATCATGTTACACCCTGCTTTAACCATATATCTCCACAAAAAATGAAATGATGATTATGTAACATAAAAGGTGTGCTAGCTAATCCTATGGTGGTAATCATATTGCAGTACATAAATGTATCAAATCAACACATTGTACACTGTAAACTTACACAATGATACCTGTCAATTGTATCTCAATTAGAAAAACCAACTGTAGTGCAGGTTGGTCACTTGTTTTTGTAAATAAAGTTATATTGGAACACACACACAAGAAATACAGTTAAATTTTGTATATTGACCTTGTATCTTACAACCTTGCTAACTAAATTCACGTATAAGATCTAGCAATCATAGTATAGATTTACACAAGATTTTCTATGTATGCAATCAAATTATCTCCAAATAGTGAAAGTTTCAATTTTCCCTTTCCAACCCCTATACCTTTTATTTCTATTTCTGTGCCACACTTTTGAACAAAAATCATAATAGCAGGAAAAAAACATATCACAAGTTTTGATGAGTTATATTTCTATTATCATTTAGTTTGAAATATTTTCTAATGTCCTTTTTTCTTTTACCCATAGTTATTTAAAAGTGTTTTCCTAAATTTCTAAACATATGGTTATTTTCTAGTTATGTCTATGTTTCTTATTTCTTATTTTTATCTAACGGTGGTCATATAACATACTCCACATGATTTCAAGTGTTTGAATTTTGTTGAGACTTGCCATATGCCCAGCATATGGTTTACTTTGGCTAATGGCCCATTTTCACTTAAAATAAATATGTCTTCTGCAGATGTTGGGTAGACTCATGGTTGTCAAGTATGTCAAGTTGGTTTATCATGTTAAAATTTGTAAAAGTTTACTGATATTTTGCTTGCTTCTTATGGTTATTGAGAAAACTTTGTTAAGAGCTCTATGATTGTGAGTTTTTCTCTTTATATCTCTTAATAACAGTGTTTCAAAATAAATGAGGAAAAATAAAATTAGGCATTTAGAAATGTAACATTATGTGCTCTTGCTAAATTAACCATTTTATCATTGTGAAATGTCCTTCATTTTCTGAAGCAGTACTTACTGCCTTAACACCTGCTTTGTCTGAAATTTATATGCCTCAACCACCTTTATTTCAGTTAATGTTTGAGTGGTATATATTTTTCTATACTTATATGTTTAACCTATCTGTGTCCTTATATGTATAGTGTATTCCTTCAACATTTCTTACAGTACAAGTCTACTGATTAATTAATTGTCTCAGGTTTTGCTCCTCTAAAAAGTCTTTATTTCTCCTGAATTTTTGATGATATTTTTACTGTGTATAGAATTTGGATTTGATACATTTGTTTTGTTTTGTTTTGTTTTATTGGATTTTTTCTCCAGTACTTTAAAAATGCCACTCCAGAGGAGTGACATCAGCAAGGTGGTGAACTAAAGGTATCAACACTTGTCTTTCCCCAAAAAACAACAAATAAACAACTACATACCAATGGATATAGCCCTGGGACTACTCCAGAGCACAATAAAGAAGGGTCAGAAATACCATGTAACACAAAAAAATGAGGATGACCACATAAAAAATATTGTAGAAAACATTTTACCTGTGTCAATCCATCCCTTAGTCTGGAGCAGCTTTGTATTTCAAATGAAATATTTGAAAACCATGTATCTAATAAGGAATTAAAATCCAAAATCTATAAATAACTCATAACCAAAAAAAATCTGATTTTTAAAATGAGTAGAGGACCTGAATAGATACTTGCAGCCTTCTCTACCTGAGGACCCCACAGTTTTCACAAATACTAAAGGCAGGTGGCAGATCCAGTCCCCTGCACTCCCCCCAGAAAAGGAGCTGCATCCTTTCAGAAGGCACAAGGAACTTGTTGCTCCTGTGCCCTGCCCTCCCCATGCCTCCTCCTCATAGCACTTGCCATCACCATCCTCATGACTTGAGTGACTGCTATGCCTCGCTCCACAGAACCTGAGGCAATACAGTTCCTCATCATTCCTAGGGCTGCTGTTGCTGCTGTACCCTGCCCCTCAAGCACTAAGCCACCACTGCATCCCACCCACCAGGGCCTGAGTCTATGTGGCATGCCACAGAGACCTGGATCCCAGCTCCATGGGTCATCTGTGTATGCCTGTGCCTTGGACACTGGCTCCACTGCAGCAGGTGCACTGATGTTCCAAGACCTAGGAGCCATAGTAGTTCCACACACACCTGAGCCTAGAACTCTGATTCCACTGCCATTCTAAGTGCCTGCATCCCAAATACCAGCACTACCACAGAGTACACACCTCTGTCCCAGCACCAAGGCCTATCTGCTCGCTTGTCAGACCTAGCACCAAGAAAGATCTCCTCATTGAGGACTTCCAATTATGACTGAAAAGGAGAACAAGAGAACGCCACCATCTTTTGCCACCTAGGACTCCAATAACCTTCACCATTACTGCTACCACAGACACAGTTTTGGCCACCAAAGATTCCCTGCAGTCTTCTCTGACATTGACCTCAGCTGACAGAGCTGCAAGGAAACGATGCTATTGTGCCCTCCCTAGAACGGGAACCCCATCCAGATGGCATATTAACAGCCATCCACAGGTGACAGTGTTTCCCCACCAAAGTCAGTCCATAAAGACTAGAAGAGGTGATTGCTCCCTCAAATGTGCAGACATCAATGTAAGCCCACAAGAAACACACACAACGCACACACACAAGAATGTCAACTATAATTTAAAAAATAGTCACCAAAATATATAGTACAGCATAGCAAATACAATCAATAATATAGTAATTATGCATAGTATCAGATAGGTAATAGACTTATTGGTATAATTACTTTGTGAGGTATATAAGTATCTAATCACTGTGTTATTTCATATACCCTAAACTAAAAAATAAAAAACAAACAAACCAAAAAAACTAAGGAAACATGACTTTATCAAAAGAACACAATAATTTTCCAGTAACTGTCCCAAAGAAATGGAAACCTACAAATTTCCTGAAAAGGGATTCAAAATAATTATTGTAAGGAAGCTCAGCAAGATACAGGGGAACATGCATAACTCAACAAAATCAGGAAAATAATACATGAGCAAAATGAGAAGTTCAACAAAGAGATAAAAATTTTAAAATAACAGAAATTTTAGAGCTAACGAATACAAGAAATCAAATAGAGATCCTATTAAAATAATGAAGTAGGTAAATGCTGTGCTTGCCTCCTCTCACAACCACATCAAAATTACAACTAAAATACAGAACAACCATCATGGATAACCACCTGAAGTCAAGCTGAATAGAAGTTCCATAACTAAGAACATATGGAGAAGGCACCTCAAGACTACTAGGAGGGGTGAAGGCATGGAATGGGCTGGTCGCACACCCATGTGTCGTAATTAAAAGTTGGGAGGGAAATATCAGCCACAAATGTACCCTCTGAGGAGCAAGGGATCCTAGCCCTACACCAGCTCCCCAGCCCAGAGTTCTGGTACTGGGCAAAGAAGTCCCCACAACTTTTGCCTGTGAAAACAGGTGAAGATTGTGGCTGAGTGATACAGAGGCTGCTGGAGTCACAGGATTTTCTCTTAAAGGGCCCATGTATGGACTTACTCACTGATGGACTAGCGCTAGTAGCCGCCAGCCTCAGTTCACAACTTAGCCTCTCCCAGGCACATCCAAGTCCAGCGCAAGTGGCAACTATCTGCAGATCACCTTGTAACTCATACCAAATGGCCCCGGGCAGGGTACAGGCAGCAGCTGACCTTGGCCTGCCGCAGAGCCCCAAAGCCCCAGTACCCACACCTGGTGGCTAGCTTCAGACCACACCAGAGCACCATTCAACTACTTCCACAAATGACACATTCAAAGGGCACACTGGGCAGGCACCAGAGCCCTGCTAAAGTGAATCCTGCTCTGAAGGGTTAGTCCTTGCACAACAGCTCCTCCACTGCGGTCTCAGCCATTCTTCATAACTAATCAGTCTGAGGCAACCTAAATGTTCATCAATAAATGAATGGATAAAGAAGAGGTGGTACATGTATACAATGGAATATTACTCAGCCATAAAAGAATGAAATCTTGCTATCTGTAAAAACATGAATGGACCTAGATGTCATTGTGCTGAGTGGAGTAAGTCAGGCAGAGAAAGACAAATGCCATCTGATTTCACTTATATGTGGAATCTATAAAATCATCATGAGGATGTAGGTTATAGTATAAGGAATGCAGGTAATAATATTGTAATAACCGTATGGTGTCAGATGGGTACTAGATTTATCTAGAGGTGATCACTTTGTAAGCTTTCTAAACTGTCTAATCACTATGTTGTACACCTGAAACTAATATAATATTGTATGTCAACTGTAATAGAAAAAAAACTATTAATCCCACAATACAGATATAATTTTGATGGGAATTATTTCCAGGATTGTGTAACAGCTTACAAAATTAATTACTTTACTAAAATCCTGGTTATGCTACTGATGCAGGAGATTAATTCATATATTTGTAGTGCTGACCAAGTCTCAAACTTGGCCAGGCATCTTATAACTGTCAAAAGTTGGATGAGGAGAATGGAAGCTGAGTTGTCCTCAAGGGAATTATAATTATTATAATTTTCTTTGCATCTGTGACTGTATCTACTTTCTTTTTTTATTGTTAAATTTATTTGGGTCACACTGGTTATTAAAAATCGCATAGGTTCCAGGTGTACAATTCTACAAAAACATTGTCCATGTGTTGCAATATGTGTTCACCACTCAGAGTCAATTTTCTTTCTATTATTTCAAATTTTGTGTACGAGGTGGGACAATTTTGTGAACTCATCCTAGAAAAAGTGCTATATATCTCATTGTTGAATATCACTACAGTCACTTTTGAAGTTCTCCCTCTGGGAAGCTATGAACCAACATCAGCACCTAGTCCACCCTTCAAAGCAATTTTGGAACTTCTTTTCCGGAATTGCCATCAGAGCTGTCATTACCCCCAAAATATGACAATTGAGTTTGCGAACTTGCCACCATGCTCTTATATTGGCAGCACTGTACAAATAATTCAGTAAGGTGTCATATCTTGCCGAGGTTATCACACTTTACCAAGTTGTTTGTACAGTGCTGCCAATGTAAGCACAAGGTGGCAAGTTTACAAATTCAATTGTCAGATTTGGGGAATGACAACAGCTCTGATGGTCATTCCAGAAAAGAGATCCAAAATTGCTTTGAAGGGTGGGCTAGGTGCTGGCATCAGTGCATAGCTGCCCATAGGGAGAAATTCAAAGGTGACCGTAGTGATATTCAGCAGTGAGGTATGTAGCACTTTTTCTAGGATGAGTTTGAGAAGTTAATTGTCCAAACTTGTATACCATATTACACTCCCATCAAGTGTTCCATCATATAATGTATTATTTCTTCCTTGGATACTGACTTCCTGGAACCATGCAACCTCCTATTCCAGTCTGGGCTGGTTCTCTTTAGGTCTGAGGCTGTTTTCAACTTGAGACTTTTTCTCATCCTCCCTCAGGATAGGTGCCTGGTTCCTGATCTCATGTTTTCCTATTTGTGTGTGTGTGTGTGTGTGGTCTGCTTTTTATCTCTCTCTTTTTTTAAATTAAATCCATTAGGGTGACATTGCTCAACAAAATTACATGGGTTTCAGGTGTACAGTTCTTTAATGTCTATGTGTTGCATTGTGTTCTCACCACCCAGAGTCATTTCTTTTTCCATCACCATATATTTGGATACCCCTCCCTCCTTCCCCACCCTCTGTCCCTCTTTCCCTCTGACAACTATGAAACTATTGTCTGTGCCCAATAATTTTTTTCTATTTTGATTGTTCGTTTATTCTGTTGTTTAGATTTCACATGTAAGTGAGATTATATGGTATTTGTCTTTCTCGGTCTGACTTATTTCACTTAGCATGGTATCTTCTAGTTTCATCCATGTTGTAAAAGGTAAGATTTTATTCTTTATGGCCAAGTAATATTTCATTGTGTAAATGTACCACAGCTTCTTTATCCAATAATTTACTGATGGGCATTTACGTTGTTTTACATCTTGGCTATTGTGAATAATGTTGCAATAAACATAGGGGTGCATATATTTCTTCAAATTAGTGTTTGGATTTCTTTGGATAAATACTCAGGAGTGGAAATACTGGATCATAGTGTGGTTTCATTTTTAAGATTTTTAAGAACCTCCATACTGTTTTCTATACTGGCTGGATGAATTTGCAATCCCACCAATGGTGCAAAAGGGTTCCCTTTTCTCCACATCCTCACCAACACTTGTTGGTGGATTTATTGATGATAGCCATTTTGATAGAAGTAAGGTGGTATCTCATTGTGGTTTTGATTGGCATTTATCTCATGATTAGTGATGTTGAACATCTTTTCATGTGTCTATTGGCCATCTGTATGTCCTCTTTGGAAAAAATGTCTATTCAGGTCTTCTGCCCATTTTTTAATTGGGTTGTTTGTTTTTTATTGTTCTTGAGTTGTATGAGTTTCTTATACATTTTGGATATTAACATTATCACATTCCTCATTTGCAAATATTTTCTCTTTCTGTAGGGTGTCTTTTTGTTTTGTTGATGATTTCTTTTGTCATAAAAACAAACAAACAAACAAAAGCTTTAGTTTGATGTAGTCCCATTTGTTTATTTTTTCCTTTGTTTCCCTTGCCTGAAAAGATACATCACTGAAGGTATTCCTAAGGGTAATATCTGAGGGGTTACTTCTTATATTTTCTTCTAGGTGGTTTCAGGTCTTATATTTAGGTCTTTAATCCATTGTGAGTTTATTTTTGTATATGGTGTGAGGAGGTGGTCCAATTTCATTTTTTTGCATGTCTCTGTTCCATTTTCCCATCACCATTTGTTGAAAAGACTGTCTTTACCCCAATGTAAGTTCTTATTTCCTTTATCGTGGATTAATTAGCCATATAAACATGGATTTATTTCTCAGCTCTGCATTCTGTTCCATTGATCTATGTGTCTGTTTTTATGCCAATACCATGCTGTTTTGATAATTGAGGCCTTGTAATATAATTTAATATCTGGTAGCGTGATTCCTCCAACGTTATTCCTCTTTCTCAAGGTTGTTGTGGCTATTCTAGGTCTTTTATGATTCCATATAAATTTTAGCATTATACGTTCTATTTCTGTGAAGAATGCCATTGTAATTTTATGGTAATTATAATAAATCTATAGATTGCTTTGAGTAGTATAGACATCTTAACTATATTAATTCTTCCTATCCATCAGCATAGTATGTTTCCATTTATTTGTGTCTTCTTTGACTTCTCTCTTCAATGTCTTATAATTTTCTGAGTACAAGTCTTACTTCCTTGGTTAAATATATTCCTAGGTATTTTTTGATGCAATTATAAATGGGATTGTTTTTTTTTAATTTCTCCTTCTGCTAGTTTGTTATTGGTGTATAAGAATGCAATTGATTTCTGGATATTGATTTTGTATCCTGCTTCTTTACTATATTTATCAGGTCCAATAACTTTGGTGTAGAATCTTTGGTGTTCTCTCTACATAGTATTATGTCATCTACAAATAATGATAGTTTTATTTCTTCTTTGCCTATTTGGATGCCTTTTATTTGTTTTTCTTGTCTGGTTGCTGTTGCTAGGACTTCCAGTACTATGTTGAATAAGAGGGTGATAGTGGGCATTCTTGTCTTGTTCCTGATCTTAAGGGGAATGCTTTTAGCTTTTCCCAATTTAGTATGATGTTGGCTGTGGGTTTATCATATACAGCAGTGGTTCTCAACCTTCCTAATGCCACGACTCTTTAATACAGTTCCTCATGCTGTGGTGACCCTCATAAAATTATTTTTGTTGCTACTTCATAACTGTCATTTTGCTACTGTTATGAATTGTAATGTAAATATCTGATATGTGTTTTCTGATGGTCTTAGGCAACCCCTGTGAAAGGGCCATTCAACCCTTAAAGGGGTCAGGTTGAGAACCGCTGATATATGTAGCCTTTATTAAATTGAGATATTTTCCTTTCTCCCACTTGTGAGCATTTTTATCATAAATGGCTGCTGAATTTTAGCAAATGCTTTTTCTGCATCTATTGAAATAACCATATGATTTTTATTTTTCATTTTGTTTATGTGGTGTATCACATTAATTGATTTACAGTTATTGAACCCACCTTGCATCCCAGGAATGAATCCCACCTGATCGTGGTGTATGATTTTTTTAACGTATTGCTGAATTTGATTTACTAATATTTTGTTGAGACTTTTTGTTTCTATGGTAATTAAGGATACTGGCCTATAATTTTCTTTTTTCTTTTTTTGTAATGTCTTTATCTGGTTTTGGAATCAGGGTAATGATGGCCTCATAAAATGAGTTTGGGAGCCTGCCCTCTTCCTGGATTTTAAAAAATAGTTTGAGGAGTTTAGGTCTTAATTCTTTTTTGGATGTTTAGTAAAATTCACCTGTGAAGACATCTTGTCTAGGACTTTTGTTGGTTGAGAGCTTATTGATTACTTATTGATTCAATTTTGTTGTTAGTAATTAGCCTATTTCGATTTTCTGTTTCTTCTTGATTTAACCTTGGAAGTTGACGTATTTCTAAGAATGTATCCATTTCTTCCAAATTGCTGAATTTGTTTGTGTATAGTTATTCATGGAATTTTTTTTATATTTTTTTTTTGTATTTCTGTGATGTCTGTTGTCACTTCTCTTCCATTTCTGATTTTATTTATTTGGCTCCTCTCTCTTTTTTCTTGAGGAGCCTGGTTAAGGTTTTGTCAATTTAGTTTATTTTTTCAAAGAACTAGCTCTTGGTTTCATTGATCTTTTGTATTGTCTTCTTAGTCTCAACTTTGTTTATTTCTGCTGTGATTCTCATTATTTTCTTTTTTGTGCTGATTTTGGACTTTGCTCTTCTTTTTTCTTAGGTGTAAGGTTGAACTGTTTGAAATTTTTCTTGTTTCTTTAGGTAGACATGAATTGCTATAAATTTCCCTCTCAGGACTGCTTTTCCTGTGTTCCATAGATTTTGGGTACTTGTGTTTTCATTCTCATTTGTCTCAAGGTACCTTTTGATGTCTTCCTTAATCTCATAGGTGACCCATTCATTGTTTAGTGCCATATTGTTTAGCCTTCATGTGTTTGTGTGTTTTTTAGTGGTTTTTTTTCTTGTAATTGATTTCTAGTTTTATACTGTTGTGCTCAGAAAGGGTACTTGATATGATTTCAAATTTCTTAAATTTATTGAAGCTTGTTTTGTAGCCTAACATGTGGTCTATCTTGGAAAATATACCATGTGCATTTGAAAAGAATGTATATTCTGCTGCTGCTTTGGGATGTAATGCTCTAAAAATAATAATTAAATCCACCTGCTCTAGCATGTCATTTAAGGCCACTGTATCTATATTAATTTTCTGTCTGGAAGATCTGTCCATTGGTGTCAATAGGGTGTTAAAGTCCCCTACTATGATGGTGTTACTGTGGATGTCTGCCTTTATGTCGATCAACATTTGCTTCATGTATTTAGGTGCTCCTATGTTGAGTACATAAATGTTTATAAGAATGATGTCCTTGTGTTGGACTGATCCCTTTATAATTATATAACGTCCTTCTTTGTTTCTTGTTATAAAGTTTATTTAGTCCAATATAAACTTTCTACCCTGGTTTCTTTTTCATTTCCATTTGCATAAAATATCATTTTCCATCCCTTTACTTTCAGTATATGTGTGTCTTTCCTCTGAGATGTGTCTCTTACAGACAGTATATGCCTGAGTGTTCCTTTCTTATCCATTCAGCTACCCTATGTCTTTTGATTGGAGCATTTAGTCAATTTATATTTAAAGTGATTATTGGTAGGTACATAGTCATTGCCATGTTATTCACGTTTTTTCTTTTCTTTTGTTTGATTGTTTTCTCATTTCTTCTGCTTAAAGAAGTCCCTTTAGTATTTCTTGTAACACTGGCCTAATGGTAGTGAATTCCTTTAGCTTTTTCTTATCTTGGAAGTTTTTCATCTCTCCTTCAATTTTAAATGATAACTTGCTGGGATGAGTAATCTTGGTTGTAGGCCCTTGTTTTTCATTACTTTAAGTATTTCCTGCATTTCTCTTCTGGCTTGCAAGACTTTTATTGAGAAATCCACTGATAGTCTTATGGAAGCTCCATTGTAGGTAAGGTGTTGTCTTTCTCTTGCTGCTTTTATGATTTTATCTTTGTCTTTAACCTTTGCTATTTTAACTATGATGTGTCTTGGTGTTGGCCTGTTTGGGTTCATCTTGATTGGGAGACTCTCTGTGCTTCTTGGGTTTACATGTTTATTTCTTTTGCCATGTTAAGGAAGTTTTCAGTCAATATTTTTTCAAACAGGTTCTCGATTACTTGCTCCCTCTTTTTCCTTCTGGTACCACTACTACCTGAATGTTGTTATGCTTGATGTTGTCCCAGAGGTCTCTCAGACTATTCTTAATTTTTTATTATTATTTTTTTTTTCTCTTGGCTCTTCCATTTCAGTATTTTCTGCTACCTTGTCTTCCAGACTGCTGATTTTATTTTCTGCTTCATCTAACCTGTTGTTGATTCCTTCTAGTGTAGTCTTCATTTCATTTATTGTATTTTTCATTTCTGATTGGTTATTTTTATGGTGTCTATGACTGTCTTTGTGGTTTCTCTCTCTTTGTTGGAATTTTCACTAAGTTCCTTAACTTCTTCTTATAACCTGTTTTGTAAACTCTTGCTCTGGTAGGTTGATTGTCTCCATTTCATTTAACTATATTTCTAGAGGTTTCTCTTGTTCCTTTATTTGGGACATATTTTTCTGTTTCATCATTTTGGCTTCTTTTCTCTGTTTGCCTCTATGTAGTACGTATATCTCTTATGACTCTTAGTCTTTGCTTGGTGGCCTTATGTAGTATGTGTCCTGTCTGATCCAATGGTGCAATCTCTTTGATCTCCTGTGTGTAATCTAGAATTTCCCCTTGAGTGTGTTCTTCAGTTTTAGTTGAGTGGTTTGCCGCTCACAGCACACTGTTAACTGTCTGAGGGAAATGGCAGAGTAACACTGAAAGCTTCCCAGTCTGCCACAGATAACCACTCTTGCTGAAGTCCTAAAGAGAGTCTTTCCCCATTAGTAGGGTGGGGCTGATGATCACTCCTCCACATCGAGTGCCTCCATGTTGACAGGGCAAGTCTCTAGGGTGCCTGTGTTCACTTTTGGAAAAAACAAAACAAAACAAGAAACAGACACACAAACAAACAACAAACACATATACAACAAAAAATTTTTCTGAGACCCACAGGGTCTGCCGCTCACAGCACACTGTTAGCTGCCCTGGGGGTGGGTAATGGTGGTAGAGCAGCACTGAAAGCTTCCCAGGCCGTCTCAGACAGCCACTCCAACAAAGGTCCTAAAGAAAATCTTCCCCTGCTAGTAGGGTGGGGCTTATAACTCAGCTGCCTGAGGTTTCTCTATGTGGGCAAGGCAACACTTCAGGGTGCCTGTGCACACTTTGAAAAAAAAGAAGGGAAAGTAGTAGTAGTAATAATAATATAATAAGGAAAATATTTTTGAAAAAAAGAAGGATTAAAAAATAAAATAGAAGTTAAAAAATAAATAAATAAAATCAAAGACATGAACTACAAATAAAATATATCATGACAAAGAGTTAAAAAAGAAAAAAAGAAAAAATGTAAAAAAAAGAAGAAAATAATGGTTTTGGTTTTGTGTAAGCCCTGTGATAGAAGATGAGAAGGTAAGTGGAAAAAAAAAAGTGGAATTAAAAAAAAAATAGAGGGAGTTCCCTGATGGTGTAGTGGCTTAAGGCTTCGGCGTTGGTGCTGTCAGTGCTGTGGCCTGGGTTCGATTCCCAGTCAGGGAGCTACCCACATACCAAAAAGAAAAAAAAAAAAATAGAGGGACCCAAGATAGCAAAAAATGAGAATGATCCCTGAAACCTCTCCTGGAAAATACAATTGAACAACCGAGGTCCAACACAGGAAACCCTCAGTGGCACAATCTCAGCTGAGATATTCACACATTGCAAGAAAACACCTCAAGGTTAGAAAAAGAGGGGTGAACAGGAGACAAGGGAGGAAGCAGTGTGGAGATGAAACTGTGGAAAGCAACCTGCGACCCAACCAAGAGATGACAGAGGAAACTACGGGGGAGCCAGGGGACACTGGCCAAGGAGCAACACGATCCAGACCATGTAAGGGGCTGAGTGGTGCCAAGAGCAGCAGTGAGAGCAGCTGAAAACCTGTGAGACCATGAGTGAGTTGAACTGAGCAGTAGTGCTAGGACTCCAGCTGGAGTGCCATGCCCTGTGTGAGTTAAGAGGCTGAACAAAGCATCTGAAATGCCACAGCAAAAACAGGGCCCCCAGCTGCAGTATCCTGCCATGACCACAGTTTGCCTCTGGCCAAGTTCGAAACTGAAAGCCTGCTGCCATGGAAAAGCTGACCATAATAAAGCACAGTCCTGGGTGAAACATGGGCTAAGAAGAAGGGAGAAAGGCTGAACCAGTGGCGCACACTCGGGCCTCAAACAATGTGATCACAGCCCATTCCCAGCTTGCCCTTCGCTGGCTCAATGGGCTTCCCTGGAAAACAGACTAGTGTTGCAGTGGAGTCAGCAACAAGAGGAGCTACTGCAGAAAATAGCAGCCACAGACCACACCACCCTGAAACCCAGGCAAAAACCAGAGACACTAAGCCTGGCTGCTTCCCCTAATTTTCTCCCAAAGCCCAACCCCCACAACACCACCTAGTATCTATTCTACACAGCTGGAAACCAGCCATAGAGCTCATAAAAACTCCAAAACAGTGATGGCAGCTTTGTCTTATGCTGATCTCAGAAGCATAGCACACCATTGCCCACCACGTTTTCCAAAAAGGGAAGCACTTGACACCAAGGCAATGGGATCAAAAAAAGGAAAGCCCACCTTGCAGGAAAGCTCCTAGAGATAGAAGTTTGAATAATTAAGAGAAAAATATTGGAAGATGCTACAGCAATACTAACTAAGAAGAGGAAGGGAGGGAGGGAGGGAAAGAGGGAGGAAGGAAGACCTTTCTATAGTAACCACAGAAAAAGCCCTCATGCCCAGAAAAAGAAATACATCAAATGCAATGAGTACCTTGGGATTCAAAGCTGCTCAGAAAGAAAATGAAAAATCTCCAGATAAGGAACCTTTAGATCTGGAAATGAATGATCTAAGTGACACAAAATACAAGGCTGCAGTTTTTAAAACACTCAGAGAGATAAAGCAATGTTGGCAGAGTACCCAGACCCGAATGCATGATCTCAGAAAGGAAATCTGTGATCAAAACAAACATTTTAACCAAGAAATTGAAAATATTTTTAAAAATCAAATATAAATTTGAGAGATAAGCAGTGCAATAACAACTGAGAAATGAACTAACTACCATAGGAAACAGGGCCAATCAGATGGAGGAAAGAATTAGTGATATCAAAGATCAGAACATGAACTCAACACAGAAAGAAGATAGGGACTTCAGAGTAAAAAAAAACTGAAAAAAATCTACAAGAACTATCAGACTCCATTAGAAAGAACATTAGAATAATAGGAATAGCAGAAGGTGCAGAACAGAACTCTACAGAGAGCTTACTCAAACAAATAGTAGACTAGAACATTCCAAACCTATGAAAACATCTGAAACCCCAAATTCAAGAAGAAAATAGGTCCCCTAGCTACCTGGACCCTAGCATATCTTCTCCAAGATTATACACATTATACTGAAGGTGTCAAAAATTAAAGACAAAGAGACAATTCTCAAGGCAACTACAGGAAAAAAATCTATAACCTTTAAAGGAAAGCCCATCAGACTTCTCAACAGAAACTCTACAAGCCAAGAGGGAATGGAATCAAATATTCAAAATATTAAAAGGGAGAAACTTCCAGCCAAGAATAATTTATCCAGCAAAATTATCCTTACATATGAAGGAGGAATAAAGATCTTTTCAGACATACAGAAGCTAAGGGGATTCTCCAGTACAAGGCCGGCATTTCATGAAGCACTGAAGGAGCCTATTTGACCTGAAACAAAAAATCAAAATAAATGGAAAGAGTTGTAAAAACAAAATAGAAATTTTAAAAAAGGAAGTAATGGCCATAGGAAAACCTCATATATTAATCATCACGCTAAATGTAAATGAACTGAACTCACCAATAAATAGACACAGTAGCAGAGTGAATTAAAAAACAAAATCCACTTATATGTTGTCTCCATGAGACACACTTCAGTCATTAGGACAAACACAGACTCAGAGTAAAAGGCTGGAAAACAATATGCCAAATGGCATTCAGAGAAAATCAGGAGTTGCTGAGATCTCATGAAACAAGCTTCAGGATAAAAAAGGCAATAACAGACAAAGATGGACATTTCATGGTGATAAAAGGGACAATATAACAACAAGAAGACATGACACTCATTAATATATATGCCCCCAATCATGAAGCACCAAAATTTACAAAGCAACTACTAACAAATCTAAATGGAAAAACTGACAAAAACAAAATTATAATAGGGGACCTAAACACCCCCTTAACAACCATGGGCAGATCATACAAACAAAAAATAAATAAGGAAATATCAGTTTTAAATGATACATTACAGCAATTGGATATAATTAACATTTATGGGATGGGAGTGCCCTGGTGGTGTAGCGGCTTAAGGCTTCGGTGCTGGCACTGTCAGCGCTGCGGCCTGGATTCGATTCCCAGCCAGGGAGCTACCCACATACCAAAAAGAAAAAAAAAATAAAACATTTATGGTACACTCCATCCTACGACAAAAGACTGTACCTTCCTTTCTAGTGCACATGGAACATTCTCAAGGATGACCATATTATAGGACACAAAACTAACCTAAGCAAATTCAAGAAGATTGAAATCATACCAAGTGTATTCTCAGACAACAAAGCTTTGAAATTGGAGATCAACTGCAAAAAGAAAGCAGGAAAAATTACATATACATGAAGATTGAACAACATGTTATTTAAAAATGACTGGATCAAAGAAGAAATAAAAGAAGAGATTAAAATACATAGACACTGGGAGTTCCCTGATGGTGTAGTGGCTTAAGGCTTTGGCATTGGCGCTGTCAGTGCTGCGGCCTGGGTTCGATTCCCAGTCAGGGAGCAACCCACATACCAAAAAGCAAAAAAAAAAAACAAAAAAACAAAAAAAAAAAACCATAGAAACTAATATCAATAAAAATGCAACATATCAAAATTATTGGGACACTGCAGAAACAGTAATAATAGGGAAGTTTATATTAATATCATTACAGCCCTATCTTAAGAAACAAGAAAAATCACAAGTAAACATCTTAGCATTTCATCTTAAAAAAGTAGGAAAAAAAAAACAGGAAAAACACAAAGTCAGCCAAAGGAAATAATAAAAATTAGAGCAGAACTAAATGAAATTGAGAGCAGAAAGACAATAGGAAAAATCAATGCAACAAAGATTTGATTCATTTTTTAAAAATCAATAAAATTGACAAATCCTAGCTACACTAATCAAAGGTCAAAAAGAAAGGACACAAATAATCAAAAGTATAAATGAGAGGAGAGAAATTATGGTTGATACTACAGCAATACAATGGCCCATAAGAAAATATTATGAAGGGCTTAATACCACCAAATTTAACAACCTAGAAGAAATGGACAAGTTTCTAGAAACATATAGTCTACCTAGACTGAAACAAGAAGAACTGGATAATCTAAATAATTCAATCAACAGTAAAGATATCAAAAAAGTCACCCAAAACCTCCCCAAAGGCGCAGCCCCATACCAGATGTATTCACCAACAAGTTTTACCAAGCAATCAACAGAGAATTAACACCTTTTCTCCTCAGACTCTTCCAAAAAATTGAAGATGCAGCTATACTTCCCAACACATTCTACAAGGCCACATTACCCTAATGCCAAGCCTGGGAAGAACAACACAAAAAAGAAAACTATAGACCAATGTTTCTAATAAACACAGATGCAAAAATCCTAAACAAAATACTAGCAACTAGAATATGGCAATGCATCAAAAAGATTATACACCACAAAAGTGGTATTCATCCCAGGAGCCAAGGATAATTCAACATACACAAACCAATCAATGTGATACACCACATGAACAAAATAAAAGATGAAAACCATATGATCATGTCAATTGATGCAGAAAAAGCATTTCACAAGATACAACATCCATTTATTATCAAAACACTGAATAAAAATGGTATAGAAGGTAAAGTACCTCAACTTAATAATAACGGCCATATATGACAAACACTCAGCTGATATCATACTACATGGGGAAAAGCTGATGCCCATTCCCCTAAAATCAGGAACAAGACAGGGATGCCCCTGTCACCACTGCTATTCAATATAGTATTGGAAGTTCTCGCCAGAGCAATCAGACAAGAGAAAGAAAGAAAGGGTATCCAATATGGGAGATAAGAAATCAAACAGTCTCTATTTGCAGATGACATGATTCTTTATATTAAAAATTCCAAAGACTTCACCAAAAAACCATTAGATACAATAAACGAATACAGTAAAGTTGCAGTATATAAAATCAATGTACAAAAATTGATTGCATTTCTACATACAAACGACGAATCTTCAGAAAAAGAAATGAGACAAACAATACTTTTTGCAATTGCAACAAAAAGAATAAAATACCTGGGAATTAATTTATCAAAGAATGTGATGGACTCATACACTGAAAACTATAAGACACTATTAAAAGGAATTGAAGAGGGCACAAAGAAATGGAAAGATATTCCATGTTCATGGATAGGAAGACTTAACATTTTTTTAAATGGCCATATTACCCAAAGCAATATAAAGATTTGATGCAATTCCCATCACAATCTCACAATCATGCTTTCACACAATTCATTAAAAAATTATCAGATTTGTATGGAACCACAAAAAACCTCGAATAGACAAAGCAAAACTACATAAAAAGAATAAGACTGGACGTATCACGCTCCCTGATTTCAATTTTTACTACAAAGCATCAATAACCAAAACAGCTTGATTTTGGAAGAAAAACAGACACACAGACCAATGGAACAGAATTGAGAACCGAAAAATAAATCCACAAATGTATGGACAAATAATTTTTGATAAAGGAGCAAAAAATATACAATGGGGAAAAGAAAGCCTCTTAAATAGATGGTGCTGGGAAAACAGGAAAACCATATGTAAAAGAATGAATCTAGGCTGTGAACTGTCACCATATACTAAAATTAATTTAAAATGGATTAAAGACTTCCACATAAGACCTGAAACAATAAACTGTATGGAAGAAAACACTGGAACTAAACTTATAGACCTCAGGCTCAAGGAAGACTTTATGAACCTAACCTCAAAGGCTAGGGAAGTAAAATCAAAAATAAATGAATGGGACTATATCAAAGTAAAAAGCTTCTGCACAGCAAAATATATAATCAACAAAGCGAAGAGAAAGCCAACCAAATGTGGAAAATATTTGCAAACAACATATCTGATAAGGGACTAATATCTAAAATTTATAACCAACTCATATGACTCAACAAGAAGAAAAAAACAACCCAATTAAAAAGTGGGCAGAGGTCATTAATAAACACTTCACTATTGAAGACATACAAATGGCATACAGACATATGAAAATGCTCAATTTCATTAGCTATTAGAGAAATGCAAATCAAAACCACAATGAGATACCACCTCACACCTGTTAGAATCTCTATTATCAATAAGACAAGGAATAACAAATGCTGGAGAGAGTGTGGAGAAAAAGGAACCCTCACACACTGCTGGTGGGAATGCAAATTGGCACAACCACTATGGAGGACATTGTGGAAGTTCTTCAGAAATTTGGAAATGGCAATCCATACGACCCCTTCTGGGTATCTACCCCCAAAGTTTTAAAACCTCAGTCCACAAAGACTTATGTACCCCAATGTTCATCACAGTGCTATTTACGGTGGCCAAGTCATGGAAACAACCAAAGTGTCCTTCAGTAGATGACTATATAAAGAAGCTGTGGTACCTATACACAATAGAATATTAGTCAACTGTCAGAAAAGATGAAATACTGACGTTTCTGAGAAAATGGATGGACCTTGAGATCATCATGCTAAGTGGAATAAGCCAGAAAGAAAAAAGAACCATATGACTTCACTTATATGTGAAATATAAAACTGAAAGCAACAAAGAAACAAAAATTCATGGACACAATGAATAGTTTACTGATTACCTGAGGATAAGGGAAGAGGAGTGGGAGAGGAGGGAGGGGGAGTCAAATATATGGTGATGGAAAGAGAATTGACTGTGGGTTATGAACACACAATGCAACACATAGATTATACACTGTAAAATAGTATACTTGGAACCCATGTAATTTTTGCTAACCAATGCCACCCCAATAAATTTAACAATGAAAAAAATAAAAAGAAAAATATTTTTTCCTTTCTTTTCTCTCTCCTTTACTGTCCTTCTCATGGTCTGTTGCTTGCAGCACACTTTTAGTTCCCCTGGAGAATCAGCAGAGTGGCATCAAAAGCTCTCTTGTAAGTTGCAGAGAGGTGCTCCTGCAAAAGTTTGCAAGAACGTGTTACCAAATTTGTTGGGTGGGGCCAAATGTTCAGTCAACTGGAGTTGGATCAAGCAAATCTCCAATGTGCCTGATCACACTTTGGAAAAGAAAGAAAAAATAAAAAGAAAATAAGAAAAAATAGAGAAAATGGTAATATTACTTAAAAATTTTAATTAAATTAAAAAATAAAAAAATATAAAGCTATAAAAATATATAAAAAAGTAGACATTAAGAAAGAGTAATGATAAAATAAAATTAGAGAAAAGAAAAAAGTTGAAGAGAAAAAAGAATAATTAAATAATTTTTTGGAAAGACCTATGATATTTTACTCGTATCTCACTTTTAGCTGTGCAATGGGAGCAGCAGAGGGAACAGCAGAGTAGCACTGACCTCTCCTCTGTGAACTGCAGACAGCTTTTCCTGATTCACATTTTAAATAATAAAAAATAAATAAAAAACACAAAACACTAGGGCAAGGCTGATCGCCCTGCCACTGTGGGTGCCTTACTGGGTGGTCAGAGTACAGCTCTGGGTGATCTGGGTGAAATTCTAGTCTTTCTGTGAATTTTGGGGAGAACTTTTTTTTTAACACTTCCATGCCATTTTTTTCTGCAATCAGTAGCTTGGCATCACTGTGTTTTGTTTTGTGTTTTTTTTTTCCTTTGGTTTTGTTTTGTTTTGTTTTTTTATCTGCTTTGGAGGGGTTTCCTAGAAGGGCAGGGTTGCTTGCTCCTGTGTTAAAAACCTATAGGACCAGTTTCTGTAGCTGGTAAGGTGGGGCTGGGCACTTGGCAGCTTATAGAAACCTGGGGTATGTACTTTAAGCTGTGATGGGCATGATTTGGGCATGTGTAGTCAGCATGCAAGGATTTTGTTAGACCAGTGAGGTCTCAGAGTTGGTATTTTGGGGGAGGATTTAATAAAGAAGAAAATGGTATCCTCCTGTGTGCCACACATGTGGCACTCTCTGCGCTCGAACAATGGGATCTTCCAGCCCCCAACCCAAAACCTCATAGCTCAACCCTTCCCGGTATAACTCTGGCACCTCCAGTGAAGCCATCCCTCTGCTGAACAATAGGTGAGAGTGGCAAGTGGCCAAGCCCATGTGTATCTCCCACAGGAAAGCACTAGGACTTCTAGCCGGCCTCCATCCTACTAATACAGATAGAATTCCCAATGATTTTTCACTGCCAGATGTATCAAGTTTCCCTCTCTCCTGCACAAGGTTCCTGGGCTGGGAGGGGGAGACCCAGGATGGACTTAGCACCCCTCACTCCTTTGTGAGAGCCCCTGCGCCTGAGTTTTCCCTCCTGGAGCTCCCTCACTATCCATAGGTTTGAGGTCACCCCATTTACCTGCTGATCTTGATTGGGCTTCCTTCTCCATATCCTCAGCTGTCAGGGTTCTGCTCATTCAGTCCTTTGGTGTTTCCCAAGGTTTACTGTACCCCTATCTATCTGCAAACTTGATGTGATCTGGGAAGCTGTAGATACAGCATCCATCTAATCTGCCATCTCCTTCCTTTCTCTATGTCTTCTTATTTATTTTATTTTATTTTTTAAATTTATTGGGGTGACATTGATTAGTAAAACTTACATAGGTCCCAGGTGTACAATTCTACATTACATCTTCTATGCATTGTATTATGTGTCCATCACTCAGAGTCAGCTCTCTTTCCATCCCCATGTATTTGTATCCCTGTCCTTTCTCCCCCACTGCCCTACCCCCTTACCCTCAGGTTACTACTAAATTATTGACTGTGTCCACGAGTTTTGTTCCTTTGTTTTTTTCCATTTTCTGTTAACAATCATACTAACCTTCTCCATCCTTTTCCCTTATTTTAGTCACTCCCCATCTTTCTTCCCATCGTAAAGAAGTTCCTCTAACATTCTTTGTAGTACTGATTTGGTGGTAATGTATATCTTTACTTTTCCTTATCTGAGAAGATCTTTATGTGTCCTTCAAATTTGCATGCTAACCTTGCTGGATACATTATTCTTGGTTGTAGATCCTTGGTTTTCATCGAGTTGACTATTTCCTACCAATCCCTTCTGGCCTGTAAAGTTTCTGGTGAGAAATCAACTGAAAGTCAAAGGGATGTCCCTTTATAAGTTACTACTTGAATTTCTCTTGCTGTTTTTATAATTTTCTCTTTTTCTTTAACTTTTGCCATTTTCATTATGGTGTGTCTCAGTGTTCTTCCTGTGTGGGATCATCTTGTTTGAGATTCTCTGCATCCTGGACCTGTATGTCTATTTCCTTAGCCAGGTTAAGAAAATTTTCAATCACTCTTTTCTTCAAATAATTTATTGATCCCTTGCTTTTCTTCTGTCCCATCTAGTACACCTATTATTCTGTTATTTTTATGTTTGATATAGTCCCAGAGGAATCTCAATCCATCCTCATTCTGGGGGGTATTATTTACTATCTGTTCTGGCTTGGTGTTTTCTGCTGGCTTTTCCTTCTTTTGTGCTTCTGTTTTATCTAGTTTAGTGACTTTTATTCCACTCTTCATTTCAGTTAATATAGTCATTATCTCTCTCTGGCCCTTATAATGGTTGGTAAGTTTTATTTAATGTTTGTTATCTCTGTGTTGAAATTACCATTCAGTTCCATAAGCATTTTTATAATTGTTGCTTTGAGCTCTGTTTCTGATGAGTCATCTGTTCCCATCTCTTTATTTTGAGCTCCTGTTCTCTGCTTTCTCATTTTGGCAGTCTGTCTGGACCCTCACTGCTGCAGTTACTTTGATGTTTGCTTCTGATACTGGGCAGTCAGATTTCTGTAGGGGAGGGGCATTTGTGGCTTTGTTTCTTTCCTGTGGCTCTGGGGGTCATGAAAGGAGTCTGGTTGTGAGTGTGCCTTTCTGTCCTCATTTTGCACCGTGCATGGAATCTGCCCTGAGCCTTGGGGTCAGCTGTCCTGTATGCTGATTCTTCAAACCATACTGGTTGTGGGCCAAGAAATGCGCATGCAGCCTCCTCTCTTCTTCTCTTTCCCAGCCGGAGCATTTGTGCTGTGACTCCTCACCTCCCCGTCAATCCCTCTCCTCTGGGAACTGGAGCAAAGTCCAGCCGCTGTGTTTTGCAGACTGGTCTGTACCTCCTGGGGCCAAAGTGAGGTGATTGCCATATCTCATGCCCCCACTTCTGGGCCTTTTTCCCTCTGTCCCACTGACCGAGAGAGGTTCGGAACACTCTCCCACCACTTTCTTCTCCTCCCTCCCCCAGCAGTAGAGTTCTAAGCGGAGACCTGTGCACAGCCGAGTCTCTGCACTTCCCCTTTTACTTCTCCTTTGTTTAACCCTCTGGCAACCTGCAGGTACCTTAATGCAATGAGTGAGTTTCTTAGCTATGATTATGTGTTGTGTAGAATGTCCTTGGTTGAGGTATAGGTGTTTTATTCGTTGTAATCTCCAGACTAGTTTTTCAGAGGTTACTTTTAGGCTGCCATTTTGTTCTCCATGTCTTCCTATTTTTTAATATACTCTTTTATTTTGGAAGGAAACATTCTCTAATCACTTCCTGAGGATGGTTGAGTTAGAGGTAGATTTTCTGGATTCTTATATATTAGAAAATATTTTTATTCTCATTTCCCATTTGTTTGATGTTTGGCCACACATAAAGTACAGTGTGCATTAATTCCAAAATGTGTTTGACCATAGAAATCTTTTCAATGGGCATCCCATTTTCCCACATGGCTCTGTGGAAATACATTTTGGGTAAAGTTTTCCCTTTGAGGGAAAGCTGGATTAAGATTTTGCTTGCAGGTATTGTGTCAGATGATGAGGCTGCTTAGGTACCTAATGGGTAGCTTGGTAAAGGTATGTTTTTTTCACTTATGCTTATGCATCTACTTTACTACCATGAAATTGCTTCACTCAGATGATTCTGTCCACAGTAAAAATTAATATTGCTGCCATTGTGGTGGAATTTTTATGTGTATCCTTAATCTAAGTACTGCTGCTTTGTGCTTACTTACCCTGCAAATTGATGATGGTGGATGCTACATCTTGTGTTATGTGATTAGAAAGCATTATATGATGATGTAGATATTATTAGCCTCATTTGTAAATTGGAAAACTGAATCTCAGAGACTCAATTGATCTGCTCAAAGTCACAGAGCTGGTACATGGTAGAGCTTGGATTTGAACCAAGGCAATTTGACTCTAGAACCTGTGCCACTATGTTATATAGCAATAACAGCTAGCCCATATAAACTTTCCTGAATTAAGTCATTGTCATCATCAGAGTTCTGTGTGAATATTAAGATTCTCTACTATTGTGTATATTGATTACATTTCTCCATTTTTATCCCAGTATCTGTTCACTTTTAATCACAACCCTTCCTTGTGGTCACAAACAGATATACCACAAGAGCAGCAATGCAAAAACCACTTTTATTACCATTGTTAGACTATTCCTATTAATACTCCAAATGTCTCAGATATTTAACCCAATGACCTATAATATAATGGTACCAACTAGCATTTTTTCATTTATCTTGGAATAGGAGAGTCCCTCTAACATGAAACTTATTTGGGACCTGGGTTATGAGTAACCAGAGTCTTATTCTTCCTCATCTCCAGGTGTGTGGGTTCTGGGGTGCCACAACTCAGACTTTCGGAACAGAGGTATGACAGCCTTACTGAAGGTTACTAGTTGTAACAGAAACACTGGTGATTATTATGAGGACACATATGAAGATATTCCACCTTCCTTGCTGAATGAACACAATGTCTTTGAACCCAGAAGCTTTTCCCAGAATTCAAGGCACCCTAGCCAAAAACAATTCCAAGACACTATGACTCCAGAAAATGATATGGAGAAGATTGACCCTTGGTCGGGAGAGAGAACACAGCTGCTTCAAGTACAAAGTGTCTCCTCTAGTGATATGCTGATGCTCTCAGGACAAAATCCTACTCCACATGGGTTATCCTTATCTGACCTTCAAGAAGCCACATATATGGCTGATGATCATTTGCCTGGAGCAACTGAAAGAAGCAAGGGCACATCTGAAGTGGCACATTTCAGACCAGAGCTCCATAACAGTGGGGACAGAGTATTTACTTCTGAGCCAGAACTGCAATTAAGATTAAATGAGAATTTGGGGACAACCATGACAGTAGACTTGAATAAACTTGATTTTAAAATTTCTAGCTTATCAAATTATCTAATGACTTCTCCAACAATTCCATCAGAAACATTAGCAGCAACTACTGAAAAGACAGGTTCCTTACAACCCTCAAATATGCCAACTCACTTTAGTAGTCAATTAGAAACCATGTTATTTGACAAAAGTTCATCTCACATTATTGAGTCAGGTGTACCTTTGGGCTTGAGTAAAGGAGATAATGATTCCAAGTTGTTAGAAGAAGCTCTAATGAATAATCAAGAAAGTATACTGGGAGAAAATGTATTATCAATTAAGAGTGATAGGTTATTTAAAGAGGAAAAAGTTCATGGACCTGCTTCATTGACCAAAGATAATTCTTTATTCAAAGTTAATACCTCTTTGGTAAAGACAAACAAGTCACCAATTAACTCAACAACTAATAGAACGACTCATAGTGATAGACCAACATTATTAATTGAGAATAGTACATCAGTCTGGCAAGACAGTATATTAAAAAGTAATGTTGAATTTCAAGAAGTGACTTCTTTGATTCATGATGAAATGTCTATGGACAAAAATGCTACAGCTTTGGGGCCAAACCATGTGTCAAATACAACTACTTCATCAAAAAATATGGAAATGGTCCACCAAAAAAAAGAAGGTCCGCTAGGTGCAGAAAATCCAGATATATCACTCTTCAAGATGCTCTTCTTACCAGATTCAGCAAATTGGATAAAAAAGACCCATGGGAAGAATTCCCTAAGCTCTGGGCAAAGGCCTAGTCCAAAGCAATTGATACCTTTGGGATCAGAAAAATCTGTGAAAGATCAGAATTTCTTGTCAGAGAAGAATATGGTGGTAGTAGAAGAGGATAAATTTACAAAGGGTGCAGGAGTCAAAGACATGATTTCTCTAAACAGCAAGAGTGAATTTCTTACTCACTTGGCTAATGTTCAAGAAAATGATACACGCAATCACGAAAAAAAATCCCAGGAAGAGATACAGAGGAAGGAAAAATTAATCCAAGAGAATGTAGTTTTGCCCCAGATGTATACAATGAATGGCACTAAGAATTTCCTGAAGAACCTTTTCTTGCTAAGCACTAACCAAAATGTAGATGGTTTGGATGAGGAGACATATACTCCAGTACTTCAAAACACCAAGTCATTAAATGATTCAGCAAAAAGAGCAGGGATTCACATGGCCCTTTTCTCAAAAATAAGGGAGGAAACAAACTTGCAAGGCTTGGGAAATCAAACAAAGCAAATGGTAGAGAAGTATCCAAGCACCACAAGGATATCTCCTAATCCAAGTCAGCAGAATGTTATTGCTCAACGTGGTAAGCGGGCTTTGAAACAATTCCGCCTCCCAAAAGAAGAAAGAAAGCTTGAATTCGGGGTAATTTTGAATGACACCTCAACCCAGTGGTCCAAAAACATGAAATATTGGCCCCAGGGCACTCTCACACAGATAGAGTACAATGAGAAGGAGAAAGGGGTCATTACTCAGTCCCTCTTAAATCATTCTAGGAGTCAAGACATCATTCAAACAGATAGCTCTGCATTACCCATTGAAAAGGCATCAGCATTTCCAGCAATTAGACCTACAGATCTGACCAAGATCCCATCCCAAGACAACTCTTCTCATCTTCTGGCATTGTCCTATAGTTATACCTTTAGGAAGAGGAGTTCTGGGGTCCAAAAACCCAATCATTTCTTACAAGGAGCCAGAAGAAATCTTTCTTTGGTCTTGGAAATGACTGGAAGTCAAGAAAAGATCAGCCCCCTAGGAGAAAGTACCACAAACCCACTCGTATACAAGAAACTTGACAACACTGTTCTCTTGAAACCATACTTGTCTAAAGTATCCAGCAAAATTGAATTGCCTCCTAACATTTATGTTCATCAGGAAAACACTTTCCCTACAAAAACTAGTAATGGTTCTGGCTATATGGATCTCATAGAAGAGATCTTCCTTCAGAAAACACAGGAACCTGTTCAATTAAATAAATTAAATAAATATGGAAAAATACTCTTTCTAAAATGGGCAACCAACAGCTCTGAAAAGACTCCTTCCAAGCTGCTGGGTCCTCCTGATTGGGACAATCAATATGCTATCCCGATACCAAAAAAAGAGTGGAAATCTCAAGAGAAGTCACAAAAAAACATAGCTTTTAAGACAAAAGACACCATTTTGCCCCTAGACCTTTGTGAAAACAATCATTCAGTAGTGTCAATAAATGAAGGACGAGATAAGCCCCAAAGAGAAGTCACCTGGGCAAAACAAGGAGGAACTGGAAGGTTGTACGTTAAGAACCTACCAGTCTTAACACGCCATCAAAGGGAAATAACCCTTACTACACCTCAGCAAGAGGAAGACAAAATTGACTATGATGATACCTTCTCAATTGAAATGAAGAAAGATTTTGACATTTATGGTGATGATGAAAACCAGGGTCCCCGCAGCTTTCAAAAGAGAACACGACATTATTTTATTGCCGCAGTGGAGCAGCTCTGGGATTACGGAATGAGTAAATCCTCCTATGCACTAAGAAACAGGTATGGGTACAGTGATTATTCCTTTGTCCTGCTATTGTGACCTTTGACAACCAGATGTTGAAACAGTAGGACAAGGCACAGCCCATCTACAGCACTGAGATTCCAAAGATTGCTTTATAGAACTCTGAGAACCAAGTGGCAAAGTCTAGATGAAGCTGAAAACTAAATGGGAGGTTAGATGATGACACCAACAATGAAAGTTAGATGATGATAATTCCAGATGGCATGAGATTCTTATTCTAATGTGATGGAGTAGAAGAGGTGTTTACAAAAGGGTAGAAGAGTCAGAGTTAAGAAGCAGCAATGAAGAGCAGGAAGTAAGTCAACCTCATCTACCAGCTTTATGAGCTGCAGTAGAAAACATGGTCTCATGACAGAGCCTGGAAGAGGCAACAGGAAGAAGTGAAGTGTGTGATTCAAAGGTTGAGAATGCAGGGAAAGTTGTTTTTCATGGGACTGGGGGTACAGAGGGCAAAGTAGGAGGATTTGGTTGTTAGAGGAGCAGAAGTAGGTTGGGCACGGGAGAGAAAGCACAGAAAAATTTGGAAAACAAACATAAGGAGAGTCACTTAGTCAACAAATATTGTTTTGACACCTAATATATGCCAGACACTTTTGTAGACATGAGTGCAGCAAAGTAGGAACTTGCATTCTGTTGGATAAAGCAAGAGATAATAAATTCATAGAAAATGATTAGGGGGAATCTTGATTATGCTATTCAGAAGACAAAATTGAATAATATGGTAGAGTGTGACTGGGGGCATTACTTTAGCTGTAGTGGTCAGAAAAATCCTTTGTGGAGCTGAGACCTAAATGGTAAGAGGCTGGCGGACAGAGTTCTGAAAGATGTTTCCAGGCAAAGGGAGCAAGAAATGCAAAGGCCCTGAGAATGGAACATGTTTAGCATGTTTGAGGAATTAAAAAGGACCAGCATGACTGAAGTACAGTGAAGAACTTGTGGGGGGTGGGGCAGGTTGAGGGTGATGACATGATAGAAATGAGCAATTGTCAGCTAATAAATGTGCCCTTTTCATTACTCATTGTCATTTCCAACCTGCTTTCTACCTCAAGTTTATCCTTCTTGCTGCACAGCAACCATAGAATATTTTTCTAGTCCACTGACTTTGCCACTCTCCTGGACCACATCTTACATTTCTGCTTTTTCCTTAAATCTCCAATATATTGTGTCCATTCTCTAACACCCCTTCTCACTCTTAGCTAATATTGTACAAGGAACCTCCAAAGACTTTCAATACCACATTTATTGACATCTGTACATACTGTCTTTTTGCTTATGACAGTAAATGGACTGTCTGTGCTCCGAAGGCCAACCTCTCCAGTTTTGTAGTTGATCCCATCCTTTCTCCCCTCATAAAAAAATGTTGCTTCAGCAATTTTTTTCTCTTACATCATCAATTTCTCCCTCTCCACTGGGTTAGCCTCATCAGTATCAATCATGCTATATCATTTCTCCCCTTATCTTTTCAGAAAACATTTTAAAATAATTTCCCTTACTCGCTGCTTTTGCTTCTTTTTTCTTATTCTGTCTTTAAGCCACTTCAAAGAGGCTTTTACCTCCATTACTGCATGAAAATTACATTTTCAAGGTTGTGGTTGTCCTTTACATTACTAATTCTCAGTCTTCACTTTATTTTTTTATTTTGTTACTGTTAGACTTATTGGGGTGACATTGGTAAACAAGAATTACATAGGTTCCAGGCGTACAATTCTACAGTGTACCATCTATGTGTTGCATTATGTGTTCACCACCCAGTGTCAGTTCTCTTTCCATCACCATATATTTCACTTCACCTTCCTCCTCTCCCACCCCTCCCCCCACTCCCAGATAATGACTAAACTATTGTCTCAGTCCTCATTTTAGTTGAGCTTTCAGTAATATTTGGTAATTAATTACTCCGTTCTTCATACATGTTCTCATTTGGTCTCTCTAACATCACTTTTCTTTCATTTTTCTACTGAACTCCTACCAATCTTTCCCTACTTTGCTGGTTCTTTATCTCCTTTACCTACAACTATTAGAAAACTCTGGGTATTAGTTCTCCAAATGATCCTCTTTTTTGTTTACAAGAAACAGGTATGGATGCATTGATTATTCCTTTGTCCTGCTATGGTGACCTTTGACTTTATCAGATTCTGAAACAGGAGGAAAAGACACAGCCAAACTATAGCAGTGAGACTCCAATGATTGCTTTATAGAACTCTGAGAACCAGGTGGCAAAGTCTAGATGAAGCTGAGGAGTAAATGGGAGGTTAGATGATGACACTAAAAATTAGTTAGAGGATGATAAATCCAGATGGCATGAAATTCTCACTCTGTTGGAATGTGATAATCTATCTACTCTTATGGTTTTAAGTATTATCTATATGCAGACAATTTCTAGTTGTGTATCTCCATCTCAGATCTCTTCCTTGACCTTGGGATTCACATATAAACTCCCTATCTTAACATGTACAAAATTAGACTCTTAATTCCTAATATATGTGTATTAGGTAGCCCTCTGTTGTTTTGGCTGTCCATGGCCAGAAGAGAGTCAGAGCAAGGCAGCCTTATATATGCATGCTTCCTTGCCCTGCACTTGGATAGAAGGCAGGAGATCTATCAAGGTGCTTCGGCCAACCTTCAGGGCCACTGTAGTGAGTCCCCAGACATCCCCCTGGAGCTAGAACCAGCAGGAACAAGAAGCACCACAGTAAATATACACAGGGACCCTCAACCTGGTGATTAATTCAGCTGGTACATGATGGCACTGCTACACACACCCACTAGACTGCATGCACATGGTGCTGCCCCATCTGGAGAAAGCACAGAACTAGTAGGAAACTCCTGCTTGAGTACATAGGGCTGCTGCAAATGGAGAAAGTGCAGAACTAGCAAAGTGCTGTGGTGCACATACATAGGGCATCCAGAGAAAGTGTGGAATTAGTAGGGCCCTGCAACAATTGCACTCAAGGCAGCTCTGCCCAGATCTGACTTAGGCAACAGACAATTAAAGCTACAGGACATGCTACACACACACCAGACAGCTCTGTCCAAATCAGAAGAGCAAGGAAGTATGCACATATCAGACTCCTCTGCCCTGACTCTCTTCTGGCTGTGGACAGCCAAAACAACAGAGGGTTACTGAACACACATGAACACTAGGATGACTTTCCTAGAATCTACTTCTTTTGGCCAGATGACCCATCGCAGACTTCACACATCCACCCCAACTACAACCAACCTGCCAAAACCATCCAGCACGCAGTCTGCACAGAGGCCACTTTTTAACATTTACGAGAGATGGCTATTTCATCTAACTCATAGGAACAAACAACAAAAGTCAAACAAAATGAGGAGACATAAGAATGTGCCCCAAATGAAGGAACAAGAAAAAAAAAACAGAAAAACTAATGAAATAGAAATAATTTGCCTAAAAAAAAAAAAAAAAAAAAAAAAAAAAAAAAAAAAAAAAAAAAAAAAAAAAAAAAAAAAAAAAAAAAAAAAAAAAAAAAAAAAAAAAAAAAAAAAAAA
>PVJL010005218.1:0-53102 GCA_004026885.1 Lyroderma lyra | reverse complement strand
CAGATTAGTTAATACAGACGAACTGATTAGTGAAGTGTAAAAAAGAATAATAGAAACCACCCAATCAAAACAGCAAAATAAAAAAAAAATTTGTTTAATGAGGATAGTATAAGAGATCTCTGGGACAACATGAAATTCTTTAACATTCACATTGTAGGGATTCCAGAATATGAAGAGGGAGAATGGGGCAAAATATATATTTGAAGAAATAATAGCTGAAAGTTTCCTAACCTAGGGGAGGAAACAGACAACCAGGTCCAGGAAGCATAGAGAGTTCCAAAAAGATCAACCCAAAGTGTCCCACACCAAGACATATTGTAACTAAAATGGCAAAAGTTAAGGATAAAGAGACAGTCTGGAAGGCAGTAAGAATGATACATTAATCACATATAAGGGAAACCTCATTAGGCCATCCGGTGATTTCTCAGCAACAACTTTATAGGCCAGAAGGGAGTGGCAGGAAATATTTAAAGTGCTGGAAGAAAAGAACCTACAACCTAGAATACTATCTCCAAGGTTATCATTCAGAATTGAAGGAGAGAGAAAGATTTTTCCAGTCCAACAAAAACTAAAGGAGTTCACCACCACTAAACCAGCTTTACAAGTAATGTTAAATGCAAGATTAAAAGGCCATAACCAGAAATAAGAAAATTCAGATGGAAAATAAATCTCACTGGTAAAGGCAAATATATAATAAGCACAGTGACTATCAACCACTTAAAAAGCTAATATGAAGGTTAAAAGACAAAAGTAACAAAATTAACTATAACCACAATAAATAGTGAAAGTAAACTTAAAGCAAGAGGTTTCTAGAGATAAAGTGGAAATGTTATAATAATAAAATGGTCATTTCAATAGGCAGACATAACTTTCTAAAATTTGTATTAACTTAATAATATAGCTTCAAAATACATAGAACAAAACTTGACAGAATTAAATGGATAAATAGATAAATTCACAATCATAGAGATAACTGAAAGAACAGACCCGAACATCAATAAGAATATGGAAGATTTGAACATGATTAATGAAGTACACCCAACAATTGCAGATTTTACTATTTTTGAAGTTTACATGGAACATTTAATAAAGTAGACCATAGGCTTGCTCTGCCACAAAACAAGAAATTTTAATGGATTGAAAACATAAAACATATAAAATATGTTCTCTAATAAATTAAACACTAAATCAATTAGAAGGTTAACTGGAAATTAAGCAACACACTTCTAAATAATCCATTTGTCAAAGAAGAAATTATAATGGGAAATAAAAATATTTTAATCAAATGCAAATGTAAATATGATGTATTGAAACTTGTGGTATGTACCTAAAGCAGTGCATAGAGAGAAATCTTGAAGAGGAAAAAATGACACTGCCAGATATTGAGAGTTATTGTAAAGCTACAATAAGTAATAAAGTGTGGTTTAACATTTTTAAAAGCCATTATAATCTGTCACATTAACAAGATAAAGTAGAACATACATAAACCCTCTCATTACATGAAGAGTGTTTGCTTAACATTTAACATCTACACATGATTTAAAAACTTTTAGCAAATTACAATAGAAAGGAATTTCCTTATCCTGAGAAAGAGTATCTACAAAAATATATACCAAGCATCATATTTAATGCTGACCCATTGAAAGCTATCCTTTGGAGATCAGAAACAAGTTCTCACCCCTCATTATCACCACCTCTATTGAATACTGTACTGGAGGTGCTAAACAACACTCTAAAGCAATGAAAGGATATAAAAGGTATAAAGATTGCAAAGGAAGAAACAAAACAGTCCTTGATTACAGATTACATGAATTGAGTACATAGAAAATCTTTTTAAGTATCTACAAATAAATTATTACAATTAACTAAGAAGGTTAGCAGGTTTATGGAATTCAAAATCAATATATAAAACATAATTGCATATCTATATAATAGCAGCAGATAGAAAATGAAATTAAATGCACATGACATTTACAATGAAATAAAATAGTTACAAGTACCTATAAATAAATATAACAAAAATTTTCAAGACCTCTTTGAAAAAACCTGCAAATTTAATGGGAAACTTTAAAGAAGATCTAGATAAATGTCAAGATGTACCATGTACATGGACCAGAAAATGCAATATTGTGAAAATGTAAATTGTCCCCAAAGTGATCTATACATTCAGTATAACCAAAATTTAAAACTCAACAGTCTTTTTCCTTGTACAACTCAACAAGCTAATTTTAAAATGCAAAGGGCCAAGAATATCCAAGATCCTCTTGAAGTACCAGGTGGGGGGAATTGTTGTATAACATATTGAAATTTATTTTAAAGCTATAGTAATTAAAACTGTGATAATTGGCATTGGGGCAAACAAAGAGGTCAATGAAAAAGAACAGAAAATCCAAACATATACTTGCCCATATAAGACACCTGATTTATGACAAAGGTGTCATAGAAAAACAATTTTCAATAAAAGGTGCTGGGAAATTTTGATACCCATATAGAGAAACATTAAATTGTGTCCCTAACTCACACCATACACAAAAATCCACTCATGTTGGTTTACAAGTCTAAACATGTACATAAAAACCATAAATATTTTAGAAGGAAAAAAAAATAAGCCAATATCTTCAGAGTTGAGAAGGGGGAAGGGAATTGACATCAAGATACAAAAAGCAGTAACCATGAAGGATTTTTGATAAATCACATTACAATTATGAACTTATGCTCATCAAAAGATAAGAAAAAAGAATTAAAATATTAGTCACAGCATAGGAGATGTTTGCAGCACAAAAAAGCCAACAGAGGTCTCATGTCAAGACTACATGTAGTACTCTTTTCAATCAGCAAGGAAAAAGCAGGTTACCCAATAGAGAAATTGACAAAAAACAAACAGACCAAGCTTGGATAGGCATTCCTCCAAAAAGAAAATCCAAGTGGCTACTACTCATAAGGAAAGATGCTCAACTTCATTATTAATTGGGGAAATGCAAAATAAAACCACAGGCACACTGCTATGCAATCACCAGCATGGCCAAAAATGTAAAAACACAGTCAGTATCAAGTGTTTGTGAAGAATTGGATCAAAGGGAACTCTCATACATTGCTGATGAAAATGGAAAATGGTGCACACGCTTTGGAAAACAGTGTGATAGTAGTTATCAAAGCTGAACATATGCATATTCAGCAGTTCCACTCCCAGATATGTGCCAGAATGTTCATAGAAGGAGTTGGTGTAAGTACCAAAAATTAGAAACAACTCAAATGTACATGACAGGTGTATTCACGCAATGAAATACTATATAGCAATGGGAATGAACAAATGATGGCTACACACAACAATGTAGATGAATCTCACAACCATAATTCTGAGTTAAAGAAGGCAGAAACAAAAAAATGTACACGATATGGCTTCATTTACATACTTCAAAGTCAGGCAAAACTAAACTATATTCTTTAATGATGTATACATAAGCAGTACAATTACTAAGAAAAGCAAAGAAATAATTATCATAAACATCAGAATGGTAGTTGTGTTTAGTGGGGAGGAGAGGAAATTGCATTTCCCTGCTTGAAAAGGCACATACAGTGAGCTTTCTGGGTTGCTGGCAGTGTTCTTGATCTGGATGGTGGTTGCACTTTTCTATGTTTTATGCACTTTATTGTACAGTTTTAGTTCACAACTTTAACAGATTTTTTTAAATTAAAGACTGAAACTTGAGGCTCTCTTATATTTATTGTATATTTACAAACCCTACATCCATCCACATTCAACAATTAGTTTTTCCCTCCTTTCATGGCAATTAACATACGAGTAAAACCTGGAGAGAGTATGTCAAGGAGGTTGGAGTGGTTAACTATGCAAATGTTGCTTAAATGTCGAGTAAGATGAGGACGTAAGAAATGACTATTGGCTTTGATAAGCCACTCACATGATTTGGATACCATCTAAAAATATGAATGATCTTCATCTAGACCTCTTTGTTGAACTCCCAACCTCCACGTATTTGTCAATTTAATTCACATAGCTGTCCCACGTGTCCGAAAATGTATACCCCAACCTGTTCCTCTTCTAGGGTTCCCCACTTCAGTGAATTTCATTACCATTGATCCATTTTCCCAAACCAGAAACTGAAAGTTGTCTTTAATCCCTTCTTCTTCCCTCCCTGCCTCCTTACACTTCCAATTCTACTAAATGCATCTTTAATACAGAGAAGGCAAGAATGTGAGGTGTTTCTACACAATTGGTCCAGGAGAAGATTGCTTTTCCTCTGCTTTTTTCTTCAGGGCTCAGAGTGGGGGTGTCTCTCAGTTCAAGAAGGTGGTTTTCCAGGAATTTACTGATGGCTCCTTTACTCAGCCCTTATACCGTGGAGAACTAAATGAACACTTGGGACTCTTGGGGCCATATATAAGAGCAGAAGTCGAAGACAATATCATGGTGAGTTGAGGACAATGGAATTACAAGAAAATTAGTTCTGTATATTTTTTGTTTCTAATTATAAAAATTATGTACTCTCGCTTTTGAAAAATGTTAAAGTATAGGAAATAAAGAAGTTAAAAGATAATCTCATAATTATTTCAGTATATGTTCTTTTTTCTATGTATTGTCCTTATATATTCAAAATTATACAATGTATAATTCTACTTTTTTGACTATCATGTCATAAACATTTATGTCACTAAGAACACTTTCTAAGTATCATTTTTTAAATGATGACATAATAGTCTATTACATGAATTTATGGTTACTTAACCATTTACTTTGAACTACCTTTTAGATAGTTTATATTTCCCACCATTTAAATAATACCAAAATCACAACACTTTTCCTAGGATAAAATTCTAAAAGTGCAATGTTCATGAACATTTAAGACTTTATCTAATGAATTATTTGTTAATATCCTTTGCACATTTGACATTTTTGGCGGGAGTGCTTTCCTTATTATTTATATTACCTCATATATTATATATGTCATTGATTTATTAGTGATCATTGATCATTTAGTGAACAGTAATTTTCCAAGTTTGTTCTCTCTTAACTATACATAAAGTGCTTTTTAAATAAAAACAGGTTTGATATTTTAGGAAGTAATTCATAAATCTTTCCTTTATTATACTTTCATAGATTTTATGTTTACTAAAATCCTTTTGTATACAGAGATATTTTTCTTAAAATCGTGTATATTTATTTTACCATTTAATTTCTTAATATTTAACTTTTTAATCCATCAGTAGACTAGAATTTATTTTGGTGCATTATGGGAACCAAAGATCAAAATAGTTTTATTTTTTCCCAAAAGTAGTCATTCATTGTACCAATTGTTTGTTTACATTAAGGATATAGAAGGATCTTAAATTATGGGGTTGTGAGTGAATGTTTTTTCCTTGATTTTCATTTTACTTTCCTTATGTCCTATGAAACATGTATAATGTTTTCAAATCTGAAAAACTATTGTAGTGTTTTTTTAAAGATCATATGCATTCATTCTGGAATTTGTCATGAAGAATTTTTACTTAAGTATCAACTACTGGAATTATGGTGTCTGAAAATCCCTGTGGGGTATTTTCCCTTTACTTTGGAATAGCTTTTAAGTACCTAGTAGTTTTCTCCTTTGCAACTTTGAGTGCATGCCTTAAATATTTCTTAAGGAATTTCTTTAAAATTCCTCAGAGTTTCTTCTATAGATCTTTAGGTTTGGGTTCTAACAACATCCATCCTTTATACCACTTCCTCTGAGTATGAAAACTTGGATAAGATCCCGAAATTGGCATTACTATTAGTGATATAAACCGTAAGATACTTGCATTCTTTTTCTTTTTTCTGCAGGTAACTTTCAAAAACCAGGCCTCTCGTCCGTACTCCTTCTACTCTAGCCTTATTTCTTATGAAGAAGATCAGAGTCAAGGAGCAGAACCTAGAAAAAAGTTTGTCAAACCTAATGAAACCAAAATTTACTTTTGGAAAGTGCAACATCATATGGCACCCACTAAAGATGAGTTTGACTGCAAAGCCTGGGCTTATTTTTCTGATATTGATCTGGTAAGCAGGTCTACATTGTGCTAGCTACTTTCTGGTTTAAAAGAAATGGTCTTGAGATAGCTCAAAGAATTTTGGTAGTTATCCTCTGTATAATTGGAAGTTTTAAATGGGGGGAGTGACATCATATTAGTGTTTTAGAAATATAACTCTGGAATCCACTGAAGAGAATAAATTGTACTGTGGAAAGATGGGGAGTAGGTTGAAGTGGCATAAAAGTTGATGAGAATTCCACAATGGTTCATAGGTGAGAGAGCTTATAATCATATGATTGATGTCTTCCTTCTCAGGAAAGAGATATGCACTCAGGCTTGATTGGACCCATTCTGATCTGCCGCACTAACACACTGAATCCTGCTCATGGGAGACAAGTGACAGTGCAGGAATTTGCTCTGTTTTTCACTATTTTTGATGAGACCAAGAGCTGGTACTTCACTGAAAACATGGAAAGGAACTGCAAGGCTCCTTGCAATGTCCAGATGAAGGATCCCACTTTTAAAGAAAATTATCGCTTTCATGGTAATATGTCCCACACCTATATATTACTCACTGTGAAATGCAGCATGCACTACAACAAATGAGCCTTGAGCCTGAGACTTGGAAATTTTATAAATTGACAGTATAAGTATGGGAGTGGAGTCCTCATAGAAATCAATATTTTTTACTGGAGTACAGGAAAAGAAACTTCTGCAATAGATTTTAACTGTCTTCTCTGTGTTCTCCTTCTCCAGCAATCAATGGCTATGTGATGGATACTCTACCTGGCTTAGTAATGGCTCAGGATCAAAGGATTCGATGGTATCTGCTCAGCATGGGCAGCAATGAAAACATCCATTCTATTCACTTCAGTGGAAATGTATTCACTGTACGGAAAAAAGAAGAGTATAAAATGGCAGTGTACAACCTCTATCCAGGTATGAGCTAATTTGTACTCTTTCTTCTGCCTACTGTACTTGTTGACTACTTACTTGAAATGGTCAAGGCACTGGGGATACAATCAGTGAACAGGACAAACTCCCTGTTCTGGGATAACTTATTTTTTCAAGTAACTTTACCCTACAGAGAGATAATAAATTAGCAAGTGAACATGATAATTTCAGATGTAGATAATGTGTTATTAAGGAAATAAAACAGAATAAATGGATAATTAATGTTGTAGCACTTTCCTAGGAAAAAAGGAATTTTTTTTCATCTCAAATCCCACATGGCACCAGTAGTTTATCCAAGCGTGATCTGTTTATGTCTGTAACTAGTATGTTGATTAAGTATTACTCACAATGTTGATTAAAGCACAACTTTGTTTTAATTCTCCACAGTCCCTTTAAAACAGGTTTAATAGTGGGAATAAACTTGCCCTGTTTCTGTATAAAAATTGTGATGAACCCAATGAATTTTCTGCTCACTCTTATCTTAATAAACAGTCCTGTGATCACTTTACATTACAAATATCGTTTGTCAAAAAGTACAGTGTCCATTCAAAGATATTAATAAACATTCTGAACTTGATTTAACTTCAATCTCTCCTCCTCCAACTTGAGCCTATACCAAGCTGGAAGCCTGCACTGGGAAAGGGAGGCATGGTTGAGTCCTCTGTTTCTCTACCTTATGCTTATTGTGCTTCCCCCTAACTCCTTGCTGGCTGCTGCTTTGAACTCCAGCATAGAAAAGGTAAAGGTAAGGGATAGGGGCAGTTACCTACTCAGAATTGGCACCATTGTTGTAAGCCATCTTCACGCTGTGTGCACCTGGCAGATACGTAAAGCTGACTTTTCTTGCAGGAAACTTTCAGGTTATCTTCAAGAGACTCCCTTTTGGGACCCTGTCATGAAATCCCCTTGACCTGGTTGGTCCCACCTTTTTCCAGGTGGTTGGCCACTCATTCCTCAGCCCCCCAGCATTCACCTCCAGGTTTTTGCTGTCAGAGTTACTTGAGCCCTCAAGGCAGCCCTAGTGGACTAGATCCATGAGGAACTCACCCTGAGTTCCCTCTCCCAAGAAGCCCACATCTGGTCAATAAGATGTGACTCTGAAAAACCCTAAGAATACAGGCCAATCCTAATGCAGTAGCTTTCTCCTATCTCTACACCAAGGCATTCCATCACCCTGTCTCTCCCATATCCCAGGGTGTTGTGGGGAAGCTCTTAGAACTCAATCTCTAGTGCCTCTGGTCACATAGCAAGCACTCTGGGTTTCAGGGATCCAAGAGTAGTGGAACTGACTTAGGTAGATCTCCTTTGATATTCTGTATAAGCCAGTGTATCTCATGCTCATTGTTTTTTTTAGTGAAAAGAAATTTCTGTCCCTTTTGGTTTTTTTTTTTCTAGTTTACAGTGTTGCTATAGAAGTTTGATGGCATTTCTTTTTTTTTTTTAATTCATTTTTATTGTTAGACTTATTGGGGTGATGAACTTATACAACAAGTTGACAATGCAGTCTAGAATTGTATGCCTGAAACCTATGTAATCCTTGCTAACAGATGTCACCCCAATATGTTCCTTTTGTTTTTAATAAGGTGTTTTTGAGACAGTGGAAATGCTACCTTCCAAAGCTGGAATTTGGCGAATAGAATGCCTTATTGGTGAACACTTACAAGCTGGGATGAGCACTCTTTTTCTGGTGTACAGCAAGAGTGAGTAGCAATGTGGGCAGAGGCTCCCTGCCTATCCAACCTATGTCTATACAGCTTTTCTCCTTCCTAGAGTGGTTGTCTGTGTCAATAAATAAATAAATACAAGTTCACAGTCATTATCAAATCTGAAATGAATATCACTGATAGAAACCATCAGAGTCCTCAGAGGAGGGTAGATATGCTTGAAGATTTGAACACTTTGAACCTGAAGCTCTAAATATTTAACAAGTTGACACTAAAAAATATCTCTTCATTTTCATAACTTTGTGAAGCTCCAATATCTCCAAGATCAAATATTTAAACTTAATTTTGGTTCAGTTACCACAGATAACTTACAGGTATTGCTTGGAAGAGTTTGAGATTTAACCCTAAACTAGAGAACCACTGGTCTACTTATGAATGAATCCAAGTTTCCTCAGCTGCAAAATGGGAATAGTTCTAGCACCTACCTGTTGGAGTGAATTAAATGAGATAGTACAATAAAATATTTAGTACAGTTCTTGACACGTAAACACTAAAAAAAATGAGCATTTGTTGGCATTTGCCCATTTTCATTGACTTATATTTGTGAAGCTAAATTTTCTGCACTTCTAGCTTTTGTGTTCCCCTCATTTGATTTCAGATTGTCAGACTCCACTGGGAATGGCTTCTGGACACATTAGAGATTTTCAGATTACAGCTTCAGGACAATATGGTAAATATTATTATTTTCTCTCCAAGAATTGGGTTGATTACATAGTTTTATCTCTGTTGGAGAAATTCAGATAACCAATCCATTTTCATGATTCTATTAATTCTACTCCATAGGTGCCTCTAAAATCTATTTTATCTTTATTTCCCACTGTGACCACCTTAATTCATGCCATCATCACTTCAAACCTGGACAATGTCACTGTTTCCTTAAATGTTATGGGCAGGTCAAATCCAGCCCACAACCTGTTTTTGTATAGCCTTCAAGCTAAGAACCATTTTTCTATTTTTAAATGATTGGGGAACAAACAAATAATATTTCATGACATGTGAAAATTATATGAAATTCAAATTTCAGTATCCATAAATGAAATCTTATATTGGCACATAATCACACCCATTCATTTAAAATCATATGACTGCTTTCACTCTACAACAGCAGTTAAGTAGTTACTACAGAGACCAAATGATCTGCAAAGCTTAAATTAATTACTGTCTGGCTCTTTACAGGAAAAAAAGTTTTCCAAACCCTGTTTTAGAGGGAAAAAATATCCCTTTGAAAAAGAGTTTTGAGAGGTATATACCAAAATAGTATTATTTTTTTCTCTGGTTGGTAAGATAATATTTTTCTTTTCTTTTTATTTTTACTTATGTTTTACTTTTATTTTTCATTTTCTTTTTTTTCATTTTCTAATTTTTCCACAATGAACATACATTGTGTAATAAAGAAATAATAATTTTATTTGGTAGTGCTGGTAACACATTCTTGTATCAGCTAATTAGAGGCGCTATCTGTCAAGAAATTATTAAGTTTTAAAAAATAAAATGGACAACAAGTACAAGAAAACACTTAGGTAGTTAGTCATTGATACTACTGTACTGTGTGCCTTTGTCTTTTTCACAGCTAGGATTAACCTTTCTCAAGAAAGTGATTTTATTCTCAATTGTCTAGAACCAAACCAGCTGAATCTAATCTCTTTCCCCTTTCTTGGGCAAAGGAGAGTGGGCCCCAAAACTGGCCAGACTTCATTATTCTGGATCAATCAATGCCTGGAGCACCAAGGATCCATTTTCCTGGATCAAGGTTAGAAAATGCATCACATTCAATTGCATCACATATTTCTCTTGCAAGTCCACAGCACTATGCATCTCTTTTATACTGAAGCCATTTTCATCAAACTACAGGTAATAGATGAGGAAAGAAGTCAGGAATAGTAATAGAATTGAGCTTGCTAATGTATCCTATTTATGTTTTTTTAATCTTTCTATGGGGATTAGAACATCTGAATACTTTCTACAACATTAAACTCACCACCTCCCAAGATCATGTAATCTATACTATAATTAGATGCCTCCAACTACCTAGGTGTCCTTGAGTCCTCCAATCCCTTTAACACAAAAACAAATGGCTCAGTCTCCCACCATACAAGCCAATAAAATGTGGCTTCTTTATTTTATGAAACTGAATCCATCTTTTTCACAAATTCTATACCACTGGGTAGTAGGAAACACCTACTGAAGTTAGTCCAATCTTGCAAACTAACTTGGAGTCAAGAATTGAAAGTGTCTTTAGATTAATTAAATTTCTTTTTAAATGACTCAGTCTTTCAGATATTTTCACTTCCCCATTTCCTCTAGAGCAGCACTGTCCAATAGAAATTTAATGTGAACAATACAAGCCACGTGTAATTTTACATTTTCTAGTATCCACATTATAAAATAAACATGTGAAATTCATTTAAATAATATATTTTGTTTAACCCCAGATATTCAAAAGTATTATCATGTCAACATGTGATCAGTCACGACTGTGATCCCTTCAAGGGCATACATATGGGAACTTCTGGGTTCCTTCCATGCCACGTGAGAGCCGAGGGCAGCTTGAAAGTGTCAACTTAGCCTCTCTTCCTAACCACAAAGATAGGTTCCTCCTAGAGCCCAAACAGGAAAAGAAGAAAACTTTTCTGCTTTCAGCTTTGCTCTCAACCTATCTAACAAGCCTCCCATGTCTAGAATTTACAGCCTGGAGAGAGACTAACATACACATGTTTTACCACCTACCTCCCCCAGCTCCATCCACTTCTCATAATGCAGCAGATTTCTTCTTCCTCTTCTTGGTTGGCTGAGGCCATTCCCTTACGTATTTTCCTCCTTTGTGAGGTTGCATCTGTTCTTCTATTTTTCCTGAGGTAAAAATAATAAATGGGAATCAGGTAAAATAAACTGGCTTACCACTAAGCAGACACAAAGAGCACATCTGTTAATGGCAGCCACATCAGCTTCCAAACAGCCATATCAGCTCATCTTTTCTTGTAGTTTTGTAGCTACTACCAATTATGACTCAATTTGAGAGGACTGTTCACTACTCCCTAATTATTTAAGTTAGTTAGCTTGTTTTTGTTTGTGAGGTTGCCAAAGCACATATTTCCACCTTGTGTTTCTGTACTTACCACTTTCTTTGACCTTGCATGTATCCCTGTGTAGTGGACATTTTAATCTATTTGGCTGCCCTGCATCTGTTCTATGTATTTATTTATTTTGGAATAGCATCCTCATTTCCAATGGGGGACTTATATCTTCCTCACTGGACATGATGTGATGAGACTAGTAAATAGAGTGTCTTTTCTGTGCCAAAGAACCCCAAGTGATACACCCTGTTAACTTTCCACTCATTAGATTTGACCCATTGTTCCTGCTTGCCAAGATTCTGTCTCCCAAAGTATTTCCCATTCATCCCAGTTTCATATAATTTACTGACTTGATCAGTAAACATTTTTATATTTTAGCAAAGTCATGATCAAAATATTAATATAGCCAGGGCTTCCTTACTATAATATGTGCTTAAAACAAAGCAAGCTATTAAATCCTTACCACAACCTTATGAGGTAGATGTCATTGCCTTCCTCATTTCAGATAAGGAAGTTGAAGCACAGAAAAGTTAAATAACTTGCCTTAAGTCACACAGCCAATAAGTGACTGAGCCAAATTTAAACCGATAGTTGGACTAGAGACCTAATATGTAATCATTATACTATACCATTATACCATTTCTAGAATGACCTAAAGGGCACATTCTAGAAATGGTCTATTAATGACCACTGTTTGGTTATGGTAATTCAACCAGTTAGTTACAAATGGACTTTATTGTATTATCTGTGTTAAATCACCTTATCCTCAAGGGTTTTTTGTTTATTTGTTTCTTTGTCTTCTTTGCTTGCTTGTTTTTGCCATCTGTCCTACTGAAGTCCAGATACATATTTTATTGATCTGGTAACTTTATAGAATAAAGAGATGATTCCAGAGAACCAGCAGACGGGGAGTTGGAGTTAAGAGGGGTGCTGACAGCGACAGGAGTTGGGATAGGCATCTATTCTAGTGAGAAGGCCTGACAAGTGCATAACAGGCAGGCTGCCAGGCATCAGAACACAGGGCTGGCTGAAGAGCATCAGGTGACCAAGACCAGACAATCAGCAGCAGGCAGTCAGCAGGCTCCATGGTGATGTCCAGCTGCAATGTTTGTACTTGTGCACTATATGACTCATTACCACATTGCTTACTTTCTTATAGAGATGTGTCGTACTGTCACATTCAAATACCTGGCTGGATACATAGGTTAAAATATTGAATTTATAATTGCCAAATTGCTCCAGTATTTGAATTATAATGCAGAAAAGGTACAACAAAATGAACTAGATAAGATTGGCAGTTTGCCAAGAATTCATCAGTTCTAGAATGTAGGTAGAAAAGATGACTGGCCAGGCTTTATTATAACTACTAAATGGTACAATAGTTAGTGCTCCACAAAAGACCCTTCCTATGCTACAGGAATAAACAGTACAAGTCAATTCAACAAGTCATGATTTTTGTACCTGATACATTCAGTTGTTTATGCCACAATATCAAGAGGAAAAATGAAGTGTCTTTAGTTGGAAATACCATCTAATTTGGGAAAAGACAGTGCTTTAGCTTCTGAAGACCTTGCCACTCTGTCCTGTTACCCTGCTTCATTTTTCTTCTGCATTTGTCACACTTGGTGCTGTAAACAAATAAAAACATAACAAGGGCTGTCCAGAAAGTAATATGAAAAATAGAGGCATTTATGGCTGGATTTTTTCTGGACAGACCTCATATATGTAATATATAGTCTTTTTCTTTAACTTAAATGTATGTTCCATGAGGGCAGGACTTTGTTGTTATTCATGCCTGTACTTCCAGTACCTAGAACAGTTCTTGACACATAACAAGTGCAAAAAATATATTGTTTGAATGGATGGATGGGTGGATGGATGGATAAATGGAACTTACAGTCAACTAAAGGAGACAGTTGTTAAGCAAAAGCATCATAACCAGTCTAATCTGAGTGTGTCAGGCATCGGTGAGAAGTTAAGTTTGACTTGTTTGTTAGGGCAGTAACTGATGCAAAATTCTTATAGTAGATACCTTCTTGTAATGCTTGCTTGGTCCATGCCCTCTTCTTTAAGAACAAACCATTCCCTACCACTCTGCCATTATTCACTCATTCATTCCAAAACATTAGCTAAGCACCAGTATTATACCAGTTGCCATGTTAGATGCTGGGGCTAGAGAGAATATAAAAGCTAACATTTATTAAGTGTTTAGTATGTGCCAGGCACTGAACTCAGCACATTACATGTATTAACTTTTTAATCCTTCTGTTAACCCTTTGAGATAAATACCATTATTATCTCCACTTTACAGATAAAGAAGTTGATACACAGAGAGGTTAGGTGACTGAAACAGGTTCACTGCCTTAAGGATCTCAGTCTAACAGGGAAAGCAGATAAAGAAACATTTATAATGTAGTACAATCATTTGTTATAATGAAGTTATTATACAAAATAAACTGGAAGCATAGAAGGAGCAGAACTAAATTTGTCTGGGTAAGTCAGAAAAAGCTAACCAGGAGAAATAGTTTCTGAACTAACACTTGAAAGAGGGGTAGCAGTTTATCACTCACTGACAGCCATGTCAGGATAGGGGATGGTCTAAGGAGAGGGGAGGAAATTGACTTTAGCTAGTTTGAGGTGTGGGTAAAGCACTAGGTTATGTGGGTCCATATGTGTAACACAAAGGAAGTGTGTAGAAGAAATGGGGGCTCAATTATTTTTGAAGTGTTCTGTTCTGGTTTTCCTAGGAAGTAGGCTAAAAACTCCATAAGCACCTTACTTACTCATTCCACTCATACTTGTGTACCCCATAGCTTCACATACATCCACATTTCAATATTGGTATCTGTTTCCCCTGCACATCCAAGGTAATACTGAGCATATCTTTATCAATGTAGATTCTTCTTAAGCCTATAATTAATTTTAAAAGGTGGCATATACATTTAAAATAAATTGTTGTTTTAATTGGCAGGTGGATCTGTTGACACCAATGATTATACACAGCATCATGACCCAGGGTGCCCGTCAGAAGTTCTCCAGCCTCTACATCTCTCAGTTTATCATCATGTATAGTCTTGATGGAAATAAGTGGCAGAGTTATCGAGGGAATTCCACTGGAACCTTAATGGTATGTAAATTAGTTCCTTCAAGAGAATCCATGAATCTTTTAAAGAGCTTTTGACAGATATCAGATATGGGACAAACAGTCATAGCATCTACAAACTTAACTTCAAAAAATGTTTTTCCACTTATAGGTAATAGCAGCAATTATGAATATATGAACAAAAATATGGTAATATCAATGATCTCATAAATAATAAAAATGAAGAGATGCTTTATTGACAGGAATATGTAATTCAAGACTGGGTGCATTGATAAGATTGTGAGTTTGCTTATGGATATTCTAAGTTTGAGGTGATAGTCAGACAATGGGGTTGAATGTCCAGCAGGCAGTTAATGAAAAGATTGAGTTTTAGGGGGCAAAACTGAATGGAAGTGTAGATTTGCATCTTCCACACAAAGAGATGGGTAAAATCTTGGGAAATGATTAATTATCTAGGGGAGAGCTCAAGACCCTTAATTACACAGGCTTAAAACCTTAGCATCATCATCTACTCTTTCCTCATTTTTATGCCATCTAATTATTTAATCCAGAAATCCAGCCAATTCTTTCTTTGTAATGCTTCTTACATCTCTTCTGTTTTATTTATACTGCTGTTACTAGAGCCTGAGGCCCCATCACTTCACACTTGACCTATTATGTTACATTCCTAACTAGTCCTCTCCTCTAGTCTCTTCTCTATTAAAAAGCTGCACATCATTTTGGGGTTCTCATCTCATCATTCTCCTGCCTAAAACCTTTCAATGTCTCCCTCTTGTCTTCAGAATAAAGTTCAAAGTCCTCAAATGGCCCTGTGCAAGACAACTTTTGTTTGCCAGTTTAGACCCATTTTCCTGCTTTCCTACTCTGCTTCTTGTTCTATGAACCTGACCTGTGTAAAATACATTAACAGGCTACTTTAGACTCTGGCTTTTGGTTGGGTTTCACCAACAAGAATCACTAGCAAGAAATCAGAGGAAGGGAGGAAAGTAAGATCAGGATATTTATTCTCCTGGCTCCCTTATAGAAGATTTGGCTGTTATCTTTCCACTGAAGGTCACTGCTCCCCTCAAAATGGCTTTCTTTACCTGTTCTAGTTAACTATTGCTGAATACCACATCACCCCAAAACTCAGTGTTGTAAAAACAACTATTTTGTTTTGTTTATGGATTCTGTGGGTCAGAACTTTGAACAGGGCACAGCATGGATGGCCTGTCTCTGCTCCACAATATCTGGAGCCTCAGCTAAAAAGACTGAACAGTTCAGGGGCTGGAATCATCTGAAAGCATCTTTACTTGCATGCTAATGGTTGGTTCTAACTAACCTAACTAAGACAGCATCTGAGGCTGTCGACTGAAGTAACCTTTCCATGAAGGCTGGGCTTCTCACAGCATGACAGTTTCAAGGTAGTTGGACTTTTTATATGGTACCTTAGGTACTTTGAGTGTTTCAGCTAACAAGGTGGAGACCACATCACCATTTTTGATCTAGTCTTCTAAGTCATGTAGCATCACTTCCAATACAGTCTATTGGTTATAAACAAGTCACATGTCTACCCAGATTCAAGAAGAGATATAGACCCCACCTCTCAATGAGAGAAATATAAAAAATACATGGTAATTTTATAAACCACTACAAGAAATCTACCTAATTCTCTCCTTTAGTATTCTGCTCCTCTTCTCATCCCTCCAGGCCTAGGAATGGTAATACTCTGCCTCCACCTTCCTACCTAGTACTTTTATTAAAGTTTCCTAAATTATCCTAATTTGAGGGTTCCCTGTTGCTTGTTGGAACCCTGTTTCATACAGTAATTGGGGCCAGATATATCCCCAGGAAACAGTCCCTCAAAATAGAATTCTATGATTATGTTGCTAATATATTCAAGGAACATAGGTATAATTTCCTTGCTTGGGGAGAAGACGGGATGTAGGGTAATCACAATTTCTCATATTATCACCAGTGATACTATGGGATGAGTTACGGATGGAGAGGATGACATGGGGATATTAAATTGACAGTGGCATTTAGTCACAGTGGCAAAAACTGTAGCATCACCTGATTGTAGTGACTTGTCCCCTTTTTATGGCCCTTCTTTTTACAACATACATTGGGGGAAAGGAAATTAAATATTATGAATATATACAAAGAAGAACGCCCATAAGCAAACATAGAGAATCAGGACTCATCCATGGAGCTCTGGAAAAGTCTTCCACATCCTGTGGTTGTAGAAAATACTTGGATTTATAGGAGCTGAGCATATGAATTGCAGAGTTGCAGAGACAGTTCAATACTCAACCCCACCAGTCTATTATGCCATGGTTAGGGCACTTCTGGAAAGCAGTGGAACTTTGAGACTTGGATAGGTACTTTTAGGTAAGCATGGATGAGGTTGAGAATTGCAAACCTCCAAATTCCCCTAAACCTCCTTTGCCTAAGGAGGCAACCTTTCCCCAATCTCTGAAGCAATCATCTTTTTCTGCATAGACATCTTTCAGTGACTACACCTGGAATAGTTGACTAGGGTCCCTGTTTGGCCTTTACAAAAAACAGACAAATCATGGAAAATAGACAGACATCACAAATTTAATCAGATGGTGATGACAAAATGTTACAATTGTTACAATACAGATGTGGTATTTCCTCTGGAACAAATTAACACAGAACCAGGCACCTGATACGGAACTATTGAGTTGGAAATGCTTTTTTCCCTTCATTCCCATTGATAAGAAAAATCAGAATACGTTCGTATTTATGAAGTACAAACAAGAGTATTAACTTTACTGTTCATTCCGCACGGTGATGCCAGCTTCCTCATTCTTTGTCCTAATATAAACCCAAGAGACTCCAAACATCTTGATATCCAACCAAGCACCATACTGATCCATTATATTTATGACATTATGCTGACAGAACCTGGTAAATAGGAAATAGCAATCACTCTAAATGTTCTTGGGATAGACACACACACACACACACAGTCACATATACAGATATGGATAGATGATAGATAGATAGATAGATGATAGATAGATAGATAGATAAAATAAATAAGCCCATCTTGTTCCAGAGTTTAACGGAGATGGATCCCATATTTCAATTTAATATAATGTTCACTATTAGTTTCAAAAAATACATTTATCATGTTTAAAGTTTCCTTCTATTCTTACTTTATTTGGAATGACTGCAGAATTTCATCAAATGCTTTCTGAGCATCATATTTCTTCTTTCCTATTGGCAAATTATACTAACATTCAGTGATGTGCTGGCAAATGCTTAACTAGCTCTGGGGCAAAATGGGAGGGGGCAGTCAGGTAGAGGGAAAGGCCTTGATTTTTAGCATTTACTTATTTCTATGACGTAAATATTTCCATACCAGATTTCAAGCTGCTGGTGCAATGTTACTGAGTGCAGAGTTTGGAACAATTGGCTCTCACAAGCCAGCAATAGCGTATTCCAACACTGGGCTACATTCCCGGGAAAACACCCTCAGTCAGTATATTAATCATTTAAAACTTATCTGGATCCAATTTGCTACCATTTTATTTAGAACTTTTCTATCTATACTAATCAATAAAATTAGTTTCAGGGGCTCTTTCAGGTTTTGGCATGAGAGTAATACTAAACTTCAAAATTAGGTGGAAAAGTTTCTACCTTTTTCCATTAAACTATTGCTCTATTATAGTTTAATTAATGTAGTTAATTAAAGTTAGATGGAAATGTCACTTGAGCCTTATTTAGTGGTAGATACATGACTATTGGTATTCTTACTTTTGTTTCTCATAGTTAATTGCTGTAAATGTGTACATTAGAGTTCTACTTCCCTTCCCATCCTGGACAAGGGCTGTCTGGAAAAAAATCCAGCCATAAATGCCTCTGTTTTTCATACTACATGGCTGCATACTTTCCAGACAGCCCTTGCATATCTATATGTACATATACACATATATCTCTTTTTCCCTTTATTGGAGTCAGTTAGTGTTTGTCTATTCCATTGGATATTCAAAGAATCAACTATTGGCCTTAAAATTGAACATGGATTTGAAGGTGTTTTCTAATTAATTTCTGTTCAAACATTAAAAATTCTCTTTTGATTTATAGTTCCCTGGAATTTGCAGTTGAATGACTAGTTCATTTATTTTCAATATTTCTTGTTCAATGATAATGATAAAGTAGTTATTAACTACTCTCATAAGGGTCATTCCTTTTAAATTTTTAACTACAGTTGATCCTTTAACAACTCAGAGATTGGGGCACCCAGAACCCACGCAGTTGAAAATCCATTTATAATTTAAGACGGCCCTCCACATATGTGAATTCCCGAATGCCAGTTGACTCTTAACAATGCGGATTTGAACTGTATGGGTCAATTGAAAAAATCCAAGTATAAGTAGACCAGCACGGTTCCAAAGTCAACTGTACTACTATGTTCTAGGTTCTGGCAAAGGGGTAGGTAAATTAGAGCCCATGGATTTGGACGACAGCATGCTTTTGTAGAGACTGAGTTAAGAATGGTTTTTACATGCTTCAAGTTGCATAAACAAAGAAAACTATGCAATAGAAACCATTCATGGCCTGAAAAGACTAAAATATTTCCATCTAGCTTTCACAGAAAGTTTGCAGGCTGGTGGTCTACTATAATGGCAGTAAAGATACCTAGACAGTTAACAGTAACCAGAAACTTTCCATCCCAGAGCCTGCCTGATTTATAAATTTCAGTCTTAGTAATCTTCCTCCAGTGTAAGGATTCTCAAATGTCTTTATATCTTTCTGCCATTCACATACAAACTATTTTCATAAGCAATATTGCTTATCATAGAAGTCCCTCATAAAGCGGGGAAGGGAACCTCCAATACCCTTGAAGGATCTGTGTTTCATTGCCACCATTTTCAAGTTTATAACATTTTGAATGTTAATTTTGAATTATCAATGAACATTTCTATGATGCAGATCTTTCCCTCTGGTTTTCAAGTTAAAAAGAAGACTGATCATGTCCTTTAATATTTACTTTGGTCATCTTAGAAATCAATATTAATTTTGATATTAAGTTGATAAGTAGTAAGAGAACTCTTAAAATCGCTGAAATCTGGACTTAGCCTAGCTATCCATGATATGAAATTTCTGAGGGACATACATAAATGAACCAACAGAGAATGAAAAACAACTTTTAGTATTTCCTAAAATCATACTTGTATATCCTGTACCTGGCTCTCTGGTAATCCCTCCCCGCCACCTCCTCAATGCAAGGACTTTTAGACTAGAGGCCTAAGAAGGATTTTTCTTAAGCCTAAATCCAAATACTATCACCAGTCACATTAGATAACTCCTAAACATGCCTGTCATATGACAGTAAGGTATCCAGCCAGGCCTGCAGCCCAGGTTGAGAAGAATGTACCAGTAAAATCAAAAGCACAAAGGAGCATGCATCCATACCACCTTTGCAATAAACTGCACTAGGCTCTGAGGATTCCAAAGGACCCTTCTGGTAGCCAAGTGAGAGCACAGTAATGGTGTCTCAGTGTGTCTTAAATGGGTGCATTCTGTAGTCCCATACCTATTGCTTCCACACTGTTGAAATAGAAAATACCCCAAAAGTCCCACCCATTTTGAGGCACGTAATTCATAGTGACAACTGTCCACATACCCCCCAAAAACTGCAAATCAAAAATCCATCCACAAATTGTATCTTTAAATCTTACCCCAAAATATTAGTACTGCATACAACTTCAGCCTAAAGGATGCATTTTCCCAAAGCTGAATGACTGAGAATGAGGTTATATTCTGAATAGTTATCACTCTTGAAATTGTACAGAAAATAGACTGAATTTAAAAAAGAAGACAGCTAAGTAGTCTTGCATATAACATTTGGACCAAAAAGCCTTGGAAATTTAGTGTTTTAAAATGGCTCGCCATCGTACTTTTCAGAAAAGACAGTCTTACATATGACTATACATGATTACAAAACACCAAAGAACCATGCTTATTTTACAGATTTAAGTAAGGTTGCAAAAAGATCCCTACTACAAATAAAAGTGGTCAGGAGGATTATGGGTACCTCTCAGAACTGGAAATGTGAATTCCAGTGCATGCCTGACACATTTGCATTGAATCCCCTCTCCCTCCGCATCCCCAACTTGACTTTGCACTGGACACATTTGCATGGAAGCTATATGAGTAAGGACCACATCACAAGCAATCTTTGTACACTCACTGTCTGGCATAGCTCACATACTAGGCCTAATGTCAATTCAAATGAATGCACACATCTTGGAACTGAAAGAGAAGTGTTTCTACTTTCTGTCTCCTGACAAGTAAATAAATTATTCCTATTTTATAGATGCAGTAAATGTAAACGACAAGTTTGCAGTATTGGAATGGCTTTATCATGGATTTAGGGCTATAGCAACAACGATGTACAGAATAACATTATTCCCACGAATATGTATAGGACAGATAAAACAAAGGAGAAATTGGGTGATCACATATAGAACTACAGCAAGAAATTAGTCACAATAAAAAACACACATAGCTTATGTATTTAGACACAGCTGTGCAAAAATCCTGACAGAAACTGAGGTGGGGGAAAGAGCAAAGGGATAAAAGGGAGAGTTGGGTGGAAGAATAAAGGGATAAAAAGGAGTCCCATTTTATGTTGCAGTTTTTGGTTAGGGAGCTGTGTCCTCTACTCCGATCATATCATATTGTTTTTTCTCCCACTGCTGTGGAAATGTCTTTGGAAGACAGGTAACTTTCAGGTAAGCAAATTCCTGTAGTGGCAAGAGGAATAAGCAAACAAAGGTAGAACCACTGGGATGGCTGTCTTTTATTTTCCTCCACACGCAAGGGTGGATGCCTGAGGTTTGGTAACAGGCAAATAGTCACTTGGTTAATGTGATTCATCAGATTCCCTCTCCTGAGGGGGAGATGGTTTCTTGCAGAACGAGGTGGAGGAGGTGGTTCTGCTCGGCACTCAACAGTGGCCACATCTCAACTTGTAGGGACTTGACAGCTTCCGTGTCCTTTTCGTGGGTAGCCATGACCAAGGACTGCAGCAGCAGGAAGAGCTCTTCAGGAAGCTGGCCACTGCTCTCCTGCCCATGGCTGTCGAAAGCCTCCCAAGAGTACTTCTCCAGGGTGTGGGCATGTTCCGGGAGGAGCTTGGCGGGCGGTGGTTGCAGTAGCAGCAGCAGCAGCACGCGGGACACTTCGCAGCGGACCAGCACATCCGAGAAGGCGCCCAGTGCAGCTAGAGAGGGCGCGGTCGCAGAGCCCGCATTCAAAGGGAGCAGCGCGGCCGGCAGGGCAGTGGCCGCGCCGGGTCCGTGCGGGGGCCCTGGCGGCGGTGGCTGAGGCTGCAGCGGGAGCGGAGGTGGCGCAGGCTGTACCGGGTGACTGCCGTGCTCCCGCGCTAGGCGCTGCATGCGCGTGAAGACCGCCAACGCACCATTGTAGTCGCGCGCCAGCAGCTGGCAGGAGGCGGCATCGCCGAGCGCCTGCAGTGCGGCCAGGGGCAGCTGAGGCAGCTGCAGTTGGGCGGCGCGCTGGAAGTGGCCGGCGGCGGCGGCTGGCTGGCCCAGGTCGCGTAGGGCGACGGCCAGCTCAAGGCAAAGTGCGGCGGCAGCGGCCGGCTGCCCCAACTGAAGGTGCAGACGCACAGCGGCACCCAGGGCGCTAGCAGCGGCCTGCAGCGGCTCCCCGTAGGCAGCGGGGCAGACGAGACGTTGACGCGCGTCGCGCTCCTGTCGCAGGAAGAGGCGGGCGGCCTCGGTGAGCGCCAGCGCCTCCCCAGGCCCGTGGAATAGAGCTTGCTGGCAGCGCGCCACCGCCAGCTGGCACCAGGCCGCGTACGGCAGGCACTCTTGAGCGCGCAGCTCGCGGCCCAGCTGGCCGAACTGTTCGCCGGCCTCTGCCACGTTTGGCTTCCGCAGGAACCGCTTCTTCAGCTTGTTGGACACCTGGCGGTACCTCGCCAGGAAATCCCCAGCCTCGGGCCCCGGGCCCGCACCGCCTCCCAGGCCGCCAGCGGACGCCGCCATGTTACCAGCCAGAGCGTTTCCGCACGTGCTGACGCAGTCCAGCTGACGTGCGGGCGCCTGCGGAGGAGGCGACGTGCCGTGCGTCCCGCTCCGGAACCCAGCCCCCCCTTGTTGCCTTGGTGATATGCAAAATAATGGATTCAAGGGACAGGGCCTGGTTTGCCTGAGAGCTGCGTATGCAAATCATGGATCCTGGGGCCTGGCCCGGCTAAGAGGCCGTTGTTGCTGGGTAACACCTCGTTTACTCAGGTTCCTACGGGCATCTGCTAGCATCTCTAAAGGAACATGACCAAAACGAAACTCATGATGCCGCGTGTCACTCATTCTGACTTTTCAAGTTTTCTTCTCAATGAAGGTCATATTAAAAAACTTGCAAAAATTATAAACAAGGAAAACACCTGGCCAATAGAATGTACTTGTTAGGAGATTATATATACTAAAAAGGATATCCAACAGGTCTCTTAGGAACTGAAGAGTCCCTGAAATTACAGGCTCACACTTTTCCCAGGATTTAAGGCTTGGAACTCTAAATATGAAAAATAAGTTAACTTTGCATCTTTCTTTATTCCCCCCATCACTCCTAAATGTTCCCGTCAAAACTGTTGCCCTATTGGAATCCATGTCAACCGCTCTATCCACCCCTCCATGCCGCAGCATCCCAGTCACCATTGCACATACACACTGTCAAGACACTGCAGTCATAGTCTTGCGTTCCAACCCAAGGAACCTTATCCTTCTGGGGACTTTGCTAGGCTCTGACTTGCTCAGAGTCAATGGGGGTGTCTTCCATAACCCAGCCTCACCCCAACCCCAGACAAACTCTCCCGCCCGGGGCCACCCCATGCATGGTCACCCCCATGCATGGAGACTGGATTAACAAAGCTCTAAACCAGGGGTGTCCAACCTTTTGGCTTCCCTGGGCCACACTAGAAGAAGAACTTTCTTGGGGCACACAAAAAATATACTAACACTAACGACAGTTCATGAGCTACAAAAAAAAGTTCTGCGAATAATTTTTGTAAATTTTTTGTTTTTTGGTGGTTTTATTTTTATTTGTTTATTTTTAAATTACATTTTACCTACAGTATCATAATGGTTTCAGGTGTGTAGCACAATGATAAGTAATTTATATAACTTACTAAATCCTCATTCTGAAACATCTGGTTCCCCTCTAACACCATACATAGTTATGACGATGTTGTTGACTATGCTGCAATTTATATCCCTGTGACTATTCTGTGACAATGAATTTGTACTTGATTTCTTCCCCTTTTTTCCCACCCCTCCAGCTCTCCTAGCCATCACCCCAACAAATCTAATACCCATCCAGCACCACACAGAGTTACTGCAAACTTCTTGACCATATTCCCATGTTATACTCTATATCTCCTTGATTATTGCCTTGTAACAATCCAACTAAATTTCTTCATCCCTGTCACTTATTTTACCCACTCTCACATCCCTCCTCCCATCTTAAAGAAGTCCCTCTAACATTTTTGGTAGTACCGCTTTGGTGGTGATGAATTCCTTTAGCTTTTTCTTATCTGAGAAGTTCTTTATCTGTCCTTCAGTTTTGAATGCTAGCCTTGCTGGATAGGTTATTCTTGGTTGTAGATCCTTGGTTTTCATCACGTTATGTATTTTCTGCCAATCCCTTCTGACCTGTAAAGTTTCTGCTGAGAAATCAGCTGAGAGTCAAATGGGTGTCCCCTTATAAGTTACTACTTGCATTTCTCTTGCTGTTCTTGGAATTTTGTCTTTTCCTTTAACTTTTGCCATTTTAATTATGATGTGCCCCAGTGTCTTCCTGTTTGGGATCATCTTGTTTGGGACTCTCTGTGCTTCCTGGGCTTGTATGTCCATTTTCTTCACCAGGTTAGGAAAATTTTTAGTCCTTATTTCTTCAAATAATTTCTCGATCCCTTGCTTTTGTTCTGTCCCTTCTGGTAGGCCTATGATTCAAATATTTTACGTTTAATATTTTCCCACAGGAATTTCAAACCATTCTTATTTTTTTGGATTCCTGTTTCTATCTGTAGTTCTGATTGGGTGTTTTCTGCTGGCTTTTCTTGCACATCACTGCTTTGTGCTCTACTTCATCTAGTTTAGTGGCTTTTATTCCATTCTTTATTTCAGTTAATGTAGTCATTGTCTCTGGTCCTTTATAATGGTTTGTATGTCTTTGTTCATGTTTGCTATCTTGTTGTTGAAGTTATTATTCAGTTTCTTAAGCATTTTTATAGTCATTGCTTTGAGCTCTGGTTCTGATGGGTTATCTGCCCCCATCTCTTTTCCATTTCTTGTCTGTTGTTTAGATTTCTTTTTAGCTCCCTATCTCTGGTTTCTCATTTTGGCAGCCTCTCTGGACCCTCACTGCTGCAGTTTCCTTGGTGTTGGCTGCTGATACTGGGCAAGCAGAGGTCTGTGGAGGACGGGTGCTGGTAGCTTTGTTCTATTCCCGGTGCTGCCAGGTGATGCAGGGAGTTTGGGCATGATTGTATCTTTCAGTTCTCGGTTTGTCTTACACTTGGATTCTGCCCTAAGCCTTGGGTCAGTGCTGTTTTTCTGGTCTTTCTAGACCATGCTGGTTGTGGGATGAGAAACAGGCACACAGCCCTCTCTCCTTCTTCTCCCCATCCAGAGCTGTCACACTGTGACTCCTTACTATCCTATGGCTCCCCCTCCTCCGGGAACTGGAGTGAAGTCAGTCCACTGCATTTTGCGGACCGGCCTGCACCTTCTGGGGACCAAAGTGAGGTCTGGTTGTGGTACCTCACACCCCTGCCTCTGGGCCTGTTTTTCTCCGTCCCACAGACCAAGTGAGGTCCGGAGTGGGGCTCAGAGTACTCTCCCGCTGCCTTCTTCCTCCTTCCTCCCCCAATGGTAGTGTTCCAAGTGGCCATGTCTCTGCACTTCCCCTTTTATTTCTCCTTTGTTTAACCCTCTGCCCACCTCCAGGTACCTTAATGCAATGAGTGGGTTTCTTAGCTGTGATTGTGCATTTTGTAGAGTCTTCAGTTGAGTTATAGATGTTTCATTCAAGTTATAGTTGTAATCTCCAGAGGAGTTTTTCAGAGGTCCCTCTCATGCCACCATTTTGATGCCATCTCCAATTTTCGTAATGTTTTAAGGAAGTTTATGAACTGTTGTTAAGGGCCACAGGTTGGGTAAGGTTGCCCTAAATGGCTTCATCAACATTGATGAGCCTTTTACAGGCTCCCTGATAAACTGCTTTCCCTGCACAGACCTTCTTCCTTGTTCCATTCCTCTTTCTGGTGTTTCTCTTCTTCATGTACTCTATCGTAACATCTGTCTCGCCAAAATGGTTTTGAATGATTAATGCTTTTGAGAAATGCACAAAGCAAACTTAGAAGGAAGATGAGATTGGGAGAAATTGTTTTCTGCTCTGTCTTCACTTTCCATGTATCTATGCTAATCTCTTCCTACAGGTCTTCTTTGGCAATGTGGATTCATCTGGGGTAAAACATAATATTTTTAACCCTCCAATTATCGCTCAGTATATCCGTTTGCACCCAACACACTACAGTACCCGCAGCACTCTTCGCATGGAGTTGATGGGTTGTGATTTAAACAGTAAGTGCCAAGTAACCCTATATCCTTCCCTCTCCCAACTAGGAGTAGGATAATTAACTGCCATAGTTTCCCCAAGACTGGAGGAGTTTCTCAGGGTACAGAATTATCAATGCTAACACAAGCACAATCCTGGACAAGTCCAGGACTTAATCATTCTAATCATGGGATTCCCCAGGGGCAGCCACCTCCTATACCACTATCAACAAGGCAAATCAAAGTCAAACAAAGCTGAGCATAGCTGACCAGAAAACAAGGGGCATGATAACAGTAACAGAATCTGTGCAAAATCCAATGCCTGGGAAATGACAGCCTGATGACAATAGCACTAGAATGTCAGTAGAATCAAGCTAGTGGAACCAAGGATGCATCTTGTCCTTGTGATTACATTCTCCTTTCATTTATTTGAGGTTGCAGCATTCCATTAGGAATGGAGAATAAAGCCATATCAGATGCACAGATTACTGCCTCATCCTACTTAAACAATATGTTTGCCACTTGGTCTCCATCACAAGCCCGACTTCACCTCCAGGGGAGGACAAATGCCTGGAGACCTCAGGTAAGAGGCAACAAATTTGTCATTTAACTGATGCAGAGCAGGGAGTAGTGTTCAGGAAAGAAAAAAGCCCTTGACCATTTCTTCAGAGGTCACCTGGTTGTTCTCAAAAAGTGTCAAGGAAGGTTGACTATGGGCAGAAAACCCCACAGATATTTAGTAGTACCATGTGATTTTATACAGCATTCACTAGAGAAAATGATCCCTAATTGAACCTTCTGGAAACAGAATTTCTATGTGCAGTACTGGGCTAATATCTGTCAAAGAATTATAGTAGCTGAAGTCCAGTTTTACAGAGAGAAATATTAATAATTAGCCCTCTTTGCAGGTTTTTCAGTGCTCAAAGGAAAGGATCACAGTAATGTACAGTTCATTGGGCACCATTTCCCCCCACCCCAGAACTACTCAGTATGTGATTTTCAATCACTGAAGAACATGTGGGGATGAATGGAGTTGATGGCCTCTGTTCTTCCAGGGGCTTATTTTAAACAAAGGAGGTTGCATAATACATTGCCAAACTTTCAATATTCTAGTCAGTTTATATATGGCTTGTATATTTATTTAAGAAAAACTTGCTGAGCACCTATTAAATAGCTGACCCTGGATATACTGAGATAAATTATGAAAAAAAAAATCAGCCCTGAAGTTGCTTAGAGTCTAAAAAAGGAGGCTGACAAAAGATTATTAAAATACAGAGTCAGAGTATAAGTGCTGTGACATGGTTAAAAGGGATTTGGGGAGTTCTGGGAGCAAGCAGTGACCAACAGGATACTTATCTAACTAACTTCCTCAGGCGAATAAACCAGAAGAGTGGCTGCAAATAGACTTCCAGAAGACAATGAAAGTTACAGGAATAGTCACACAAGGCGCGAAATCTCTCCTTACCAGCATGTATGTGAAGGAGTTTCTCATCTCCAGTAGTCAAGATGGCCATAACTGGACTCCATTTCTTCAGAATGGCAAAGTAAAGGTATGCTGGTCTCATAAAAAGGCACAAAACCTCTCCTAGAGCTTGACATTTAGAAATATAACATGGTTCATATGTGACCAAACTTTACTTTACAGGATAAACTTTACTGAGTACCTAGGACATTATGAAAGACATAATGAAAGGACACAGCAAGGACATATAATCCCCAAGAGAGGGCAGAATAGAGCCAAGTGTTGATTACCCTCACTAATGTTGATGTCATCCAGGATTATGGCAAGAATCAGAAGGGTTAAGAAGAACAAGTTATTTGTCAAATGCTTGGTGATGTCTGTATCCTCATTAGCAACTTAGATTTTCAAGCCTCATTGATTTTTAACTTCAGTGACCCAGATAGTCTTCCTTCTTGATGTCAGTTTGCTAGGTAAGTCAACAAATTATGCTAATTATAGGACATGACATAAAGTCTTGCTATTTCATGAGTTATGAGAGATCATGAATAGTTCATCTCTCTCATCTCTTTTACCTTTTTCATCAAGAATGATGTGGCCCTTACCAATCTCTCTACTAGTCTCTTGCTGCTTGCTCCTTTGCTCTCTAAGCTCCACCCACACTAAGAAACTCTCAGGTCTCTAAAAACAGCATGTTCTTCCTCACAATAGGCTTTTATACATACTGTTTCTTCTACCTAGAACATTTTTTCTATGTACTTCCCACTTCCCTTTTCACCTAGTTCGTTCTTCAAAAGTCTCAGATAAGCATCATCTCCTCCATAAATTCCCTGGTCTCTTAAGGCTGCATTGAAGACTTCTGCTTCTGGCAATTTAGTGGATTAGAGTTTAGATAACATATATTCTATAGGACATTCCCATTTTAAAAAGGAATTATCTATGATGCATGCTACAATATGTATGAACTTTGAAAACATTGTGCTAAATTAAATAGGCTAGACATAAAAGGACAAATATTGTATTATTCCACTTGTATGAGCATATTCATCAGGGTTCCCCAGAGAAGCAGAACCAATAGACTACACATGTGTGTGCATACATGTGTGTATATATATGTATGTATGTATGTATGTATGTATGTATAAAGAGATTTATTATAAGGAATTGGCTCACATGATTATGGAGGCTGACAAGTCCCAAGATCTGCAGGGTGAATCAGCAAGCAAGAGACCCAGAAGAGCCAATGGCTTAGTTCCAGTCTGAGTACAAAGCCCTGAGAACTAGTAGAGCTAATGGTGTAAGCTCCAGTCTGAAGGCCAACAGGCTTAAGACCCAGGAAGAGCCAATATTTCAGATTAAACCCAAAGGCTGGAAAGAGCCAATGTCTCTGTTCAAAGGCAATCAGGCAGAAAGAATTCTCTCTTTTTCAGAGGGTCAGCATTTTTGTTCCATTCAAGCCTTCAATTAATTGGCTGACACTCAGCTACATTAGGAAGGGCAATCTACTTTACTCACTCTGCCATTTAATGTTAATTTCATCCAATACATTCTCACAGATACACCCAGAACAATGTCTGACTACCCCATGGCCTAGTAAAGTTGACACAGAAAATTAACAATTACAGTGAGGTACCTAGAATAGATAAATTCATCAAGACTGAAAGTAGAATAGAGGATACTAAAGGCTAAGGCAGGGGAGAGAATGGAGAGTTATTGTTTCATGGGGACAGAATTTCAGTTTTACAAGAGTTCTGTACATGGATGGTGGTGATTTACACAACATTATGAATGTACAATGCCACTGACTTGTACACATAAAAATCATTAAAATGGTAAGTTATATATTATACATTTATTACAGCAATAAAAAAAAGCTATATCACTGATAGTGCATATTTCTTAATGCATTGCTACACTCAGTAAAGAAAAGGAAATTTCCAGCTTCCTCACCAACAATAGCAAAAAAAAAAAAAAAAAGAGCTTTGATGGTAAAACACTGAGGTTAAATCAGAGCAAAGAGGTAAAGATGAGACTATGTAAAATAGAAGGCCTTTCCTGAGGGAAAATGATTATATTAGTGTTGCTATTGAGAGACAAAGCTTTGAGCAAAATGCAAGGAAAACTGAATGTAAGATTTCTGCATTATGTAAGTAATAAATCACAGAAGAAGGTAAAGTTCTTGCAGATAAAGTTGCACCTTCTTACATCTGGAACAACTATTTTCAAGTCCACTCTAGAAGAAAGCACTCCCAGTTTAGGTCTCCAGGACCCCAGGTATTAAAATGATAAGATCATAAACGCAGATCAGCAGCAATCATGAAACAAAGACAACTTGTCTATAAGTGAGCAGAAATAACCAATCATACACATTTAGAATCTAAAGAATGTCAGATATTGACATTATCAGAAATATATCATGAAATAATTAGACACAAAATATTTAAAGCAATGAACTGTACAAACATACAAAAATAAAAATAAATGACAAATTATTCAAAATTATTAGGCAGTTTTGGGAAAATTGTACTTTTAGAAATGAAAAACATAATTGTTGAAGTTTAAAAATCAAAGAAAGACTTAATAGCAAATTAGGCACAGTTAAAGAGAATTTAGTCCATTGGAAGATATATCTGAAGAAATTACCCAGAACAGCACAGATGAAACATATGAAAAAGAAATTAAGAGAAATAGCGTATACAGAGAAAGCCTTACATATATATGATCAGAATCCCAGAATGAAAGAAAAGAAATGTGGCGAAGTGGTAAACAAGCAAGGATGACCACTTTTGCCACTTCCATTCAACATCATACTGGAAGTTATTGCAGAAAAAATTAGTCAAGAAAAAGAAATAAAAGACATTTAAATTGAGAATAAAGAAGTAAAACTATTTCTCATTTTATATATAGAAAAACTTAAAGAATACACACACACACGTGTGTGCACACACATACACACAACTACTATAGGTAATAAATTGAGGAGAGTTGGATACGTGATTGACACACAAAATATTAGTTGTATTTCTATATCGTGGCAATGAAAATCTGAAAAGGAAATTAAGAAAACAATTTTATTTATACTAGAATAAAAATATAAAATGTTTCAGAATCAATTTAGTCAAGGAGGTGCAAGGCTTGTACATGGAAAACTATAAAACATTACTGAAAAAGTTAAAGATGATCGAAACAAATAGAAAGTTATACTGGTTTATGGATTGGAAGACTTAATATTGTTAAGATGATAATACTATCTAAAGCTATCTATACATTCAATGCAACCCCTATCAAAATACCAATGGACATTTTTACAAAAATGGACAAACTGATCTTAAAATTCATGTGGAATTACAAGGGACTCAGAATAACCAAAACAATCTTGAAAAGGAACACAATTGGAGGACTAACACTTCCCAATTTCAAAACTTACTACACATACATAGTCATCAAAACAGTGTTATTCACATGAAAATAAACAGATCAATGGAATATAATTGAAGTCCAGAAATAACCCTATACATCCATAGTAAATTAATTTTCAATAAGGGTGCCAAGACAATTCAATAAGAAAAGAATAGTCTTTTCAACAAATAGTGCTAGGAAAACTGGATATCCACATACAAAGGAATTGTTACCACCCACCAATTTTCTTAATATACATTTTACCACAATAAAAAGAAGCCAGAAGACATATATATTACCATAATAAGAGTAATGAACTGACAACTGATTTCAAAACTAGAATGAAAATCAGAAGATAGTTAATGACACCTACATGATGCTAAAAGGAAAAATCTGAAATTTCCCCAGAAAAAGACAATCAAGTAACAATTCCTTTCATGTATTAAGGCAATAACTAAACAACTTTCTAACATACATGAGTGGTTTTACCACCCAGTAAAATCCTGCCAACATAAAAATAAAAGTATATTTATTAACCTTATATCAGTAAATTTGAAAAATTAGGTAAAACAGATGAATTTCTAGTAAATATAACTTACTGAAGAAAGAGTAGGAAACCTTGAAACTCCTACTACATTTGAGAAATTGAATTGGTGTTAAAAAATTTCCCTACAAAAAGAACTCCAGATCTAGATGGCTACACGAAATGCTCTATCAAATTTTCAAGGGAAAAATAATATCAATATTACAAAGATTCTTTCAGAGAATGGAAAATGATTTTACATTATCCAGTTCTTTTTATGATGACAACAAAACCCAACTAGGACAATTCTATTAGAAAGGAAAATAATAGGCCAATTTTATTCATGAACATAGATCTGAAACAAAATATTAGATTTATCATAGGAATGCAAGGTTGATTTAATATTAGAATATTAATATAGTCCATCACATTAACAGACTAAAGGGTTATATGACGAATAAATGCTGAAGAAAACATTTCATAAAATTCAACATCTAGTCTTAATGAAAAAAAATAGCAAACCCCAACACTAGAAAGGAATTTACTTAATCTAATAAAGGTTATTCACAAAAAATCTTACAGCAAATATATTTCAGCTGAAACACAGACGGATTTCTCTTTGAGATTGAGAATAATATAAGGATGTCCACTGTACCAATTATGTATTGCTGCATAACAAACTATCCCAAACTTGATCACAATTTTGTGGATCAGAATTTAGGTTGATCTGGTTGGCTGGTTTTTCTGTGATCCATGTGATATCAGTGGAGATGAATGGATGGATCCACTTCCTAGATGGTTTGAAAGTATGTGGGACTGAAGGTGGCAGATTTGGAACATCACTGCTTCTGGTGAAGGAGATACACGTCTTGGAGGCTTGATGATGGACAAAAATAAAAAAGGCAAATGGAAACAAAATGTCCTGTAAAAGCAGAAACAAATTACAAAATAATGAGAAACAAATTTCTTCCTGTCCCATCTATTAAGAAATTGCACTTCACTTTATCAACAGTAAAAGGTGCTCCTGCACTAAGAAATCTAATTAGCTGCCCAAACCTCTTATTTCTGCCTACATAAAACCACCTCTTATTGCTGGAACAAGACAGTATAAGGAATTTCTAACTGAACAAAAAATGACAGGTGAGATAAAAAATATTATTGTTCTTGATTTTTCACTCCCTTCTTCCTTGAAAACTCCATTGACTCTGGGCTAGGCAATAGTACTCATAATGAAATGTAAGTAGACAGGACATGCATCACTTCCAAATGGAAGCTTTAATTGTGATTGTATGTTTGACTCAGTCTCTTGTGCATCTGACTTCTGCCATGAAATAAAAGTGCAGAAGAAATTGCAAACTTAGCAAATGAATTTGCAGCAATGAATAATATTGAATTGTTTGCAAGGAACGTTGGATGAAAACTTTATGGGGAAGAGAATATTTACATGGTCTCAAAGTATCACCCCACAGATTGTTAGGAAAAGGAAATGACTACCCTTATAACAAAAATCTGGTGGGACTTTCCATCAGCAATAATGGAACAAATTGGCATCATGTGTCCCTGATGTGATGTGGTGGAAAGGGCCCATCACCTACTTAGTATTCTCATTTAAAATTATTAACCAAAATCTAATAATGAGAAAACAGTCACACAAATTTAGAATGCAGGACATTCTACACCACAATGGTCTTGGACTTTTATAAATTTCAATGTCATGAAGGATAAAAAAGATCAGAGAATAGGAGTCTGTTCTAGATTAAAAGAGATTTAAAGAGATACAAGAAGTAAATGCAATGTGTGATCTTTTATTAAATTCTGAATTGTAAAAAATGTATAAATGGTGTAATTGTGGTATCAATATTGTATTTATTGGGTATAATAATGTTATTCTATGGTTATGTAGAAAAATGACCTTATTTTTAGGTTTGGCACCCTGAAGGAAGTTGCCATGCCATTTGCAACTTCCTTCTAAGTACTTCAGATAGTGTGTATGTGTGTGTGTGTGTGTGTGTAGGGAAAGAAAGTAAATATCTCAATATGTTAACAATTGATGAATCTACCTGAATTATTTAAATGTTTATTTAATTGTTCTTTTAATGTCTTAAGGTTGATAATATTTCAAAACAAAAACTTGAAGGGAAATAACAAGGAATAAATCTCACAGATGTTCAAGCCTCCAAATATACCATAAACATTTGTCAAAGAATCTCAGAACAGGAAATTTAATTTTTCTCAAAAGTTTTCTCAAACTTTAACAAATATTTATAGTACATTTGTCATGTATATACATTATGCTATACCTATATATTCTACATGTGGAAGATAGATCAGTAACCAAGGTCCCTACCCTCACGGAACTGACATTTGGCGATGAAAGCAGAGGAAACAGTCAATAATCATGTAAACAGATAAATGAGAAGATATTAAATCCTATGAAGAAAACAAACAAATTGAGATTTAGAGTCAACAAGAATCCTATTTTAGATGGCATCATTCTTTATAAAGAGATGATATTTAAAGCTGAGACCCATAGGATAAAAAAGGAGTAGCAGAAGGGGTAAGAACATTCCAAACAGAGGGAACCACATATACAAAAGCTCTCATGATTGGAAAAAAAAGGAAGAAAGAGTTAGCATTGTCCAGGAACTAAAGACAAAGACCTCCATAGCAGGCAAACAGGGTGCTCTTAACTCTAGATGTTATATCCGCTTTCCCTAGCCATGTTGGGGAAACGTCTTTTTTCCTGTCGGACAACTGATAAATGCTGTCTTTCCTCTTCCAGGTTTTTCAAGCAAACCACAACTCCTTCACACCTGTGGTAAACTCTCTAGTCCCACCACTACTGACTCGCTACCTTAGAATTCACCCGCGGAACTGGGTGCACCAGATTGCCCTGAGGCTGGAAGTTCTGGGCTGTGAGGCACAGCAGCTGTACTGAATATGACAAAAAATAAAGTATGAGACGTTTGGCATTTTCAAGGGAATAGTTCTGAGACCTTCATAAATTCTCCTAATCCAATAAAATTACTGTAACATAGAATTCCGTACCTAAAATGTAATAAAATATAATTGTATATGAGGGCTGCCCAGAAAAACACATCCAACCATAATTGCCTCTATTTTTCATATTACATGGCTAGATACTTTCCAGACAGCCCTCATACAATCCCCTGGGATTGTCTTCCGTGCCCTCCCATCCCTATTAACATGGTACTACTAGAATAATCAACCATCCCAGTTTGGCCTGGACCAGGCACATGTCCAATCTGTGGCCTAGGATAGCTTTGAATGCAGTCCAACACAAATCCTTAAAATATTATGAAATTTTTTGCAACATTTTTTTTAGCTCATCAGTTGTTACTGTTAGTGTATTTTATGTGTGGCCCAAGACAGTTCTTCTTCCAGTGTGGCCCAGGGAAGCCAAAAGGTTGGACACCATTGGCCTAGACTGGCCCAATTTTAGCAAAGCCCTGGCCAGTCCCCTTGCCCCTTCCTCCTGGACCCAGGCCCTCCCCTAACTTCAGGCCAGCATCCCTCTCAGATTTGCCTTCTACCTCTGGGCTTGGCCTCCCAGTTACTTCCTGACCCACACTGTCCATGGAACCACCATTTTTCTATATATTTAAACAATAGAGTCCAAGCAGACACTGTTTGAAGCCTCCCAAATTAATTGTCATTATCCCTGTGTTTTCTGGGTGTGTTGTACCCTATTTAACTCGAGCATTTGATGCAGCTGCTCCCAGAATGCCCCTTCCTTCCAATATAGTTAGGCAAGAAGAAATGAGGAAACCCATCTGGAAGGCATTGTCCTCCTGAAAAATTAGGTCTCACACAGCCATCACTTCCTCCTCCGTAGAAAAGCAATGTGTTTAAAGTTAGCAGAACATATTCATGATGTAAGCATTTCAGATTAGGCTTCACACATTTAAAATAAAACTCTCACTTTTTAATTATCTTGGTCAGTTATGGAACAAAACGTATTTGGGAATCATATCACCATAGCCTTGAAGTTAAAAAGCAAATCATTTTGAATATCTGAATAATAGAGATAATATAAACACTACTATATTAAAGTCTATTTTTGCCTCCTTAAATATAATTATCTAATTTAGTCATTTTGGGGCATTGTTAGTGGCACATTTTTACCTCAAACACTAGTGTTCTTTAACTGAGGCTCATAGATGGGATTCAAGAGCCCCCAAATCCCCTGAATTAGATACAACAGTAGGAATGCATATGTCCATTTTTTGACAGGAGTGTACAAAGATTTAATAAGATTTTAAAAGGGTGAATGGCTTTAAAAATTTCAGAAGGATGTACAAATAAACCTTTTATTTGGTCTTAATTCTAATCAACAATAAAATAGATTAGGATTACAAAAGTATTAGGAACCTTGAAATAAAATGGCAATATTCTTTTGAAATGGTGGTAATCAAGAAAGATGATGATCAAAATTGACTTTTAAAGGACATATTTTCAATATTTCCACAGAAAAATGAGGAAAATCAATAGCTATCTGGAATAGGAGATACAACATCATAATTCTAATAATGCATTCATTTTACTCCCTCTTTCAGCTAATTTCCTGCTGACATAACGAAAAAGTAATGGCAAATTTCTATGCCAGGACTGAAAGCTAGAACCCCAGAGAAAATACCCCAGTCTGGCACATCAACCACACAAGAGGAACCCCCACCTTGCTTCATGGCCAATAGATGAGGTTTTGAGGAGTTTACTACTTCTAACATATGCCTGCCCCCTCTACTATGATACATAAATATGTCCTGGATGATAAAGGGGACTAGAGGCATGGATAAGTCATAGATCAGGCAGAGGAAACATCCAAAGTTTGCAATTCAAGGCAGTTTGAAAACAGGAGTTCCAAGAATAAGAGAAAAATTAATTGCGATCTCAGAAAATGCAAGAGAATAGTTGCTCCCCCCCCCCCACCATGCTGGAGCGTTTTCTAATAATCCTGCTTGACCCTAATCTGACCTTTTTGGGGACTGTGCCATAGCTGTCACAGTGTAATCACATTCCACAACTGATGAAGGTGCAAATGGTATATCGTTCTATAAGATTCTGTTAAGGTTAGAGATTAATTTACAGAAACCAATAGCTTGTTTTGCTTTATAGCCTGATAGAGAAGTTAACTCCACAGATGATATGGTTTTATTTTCTGTAAAAGTTTAAGCACTCTTATGTCTAATTTAATAATTATGTTATGGCATTCTTTTCCCATTGACTATGCACATCTTTATTTCTCAAATGTTCTCAAAACCAGTTCTTCTGTCTTCCTGCTAGTTTCCAATAAGCAGTTAATAAAACATTGACACACACAAACAATTGCCTTTGAAATTTGTGTTTTTACATTGGGGGTAAGAATTGGAACAATTATATTAAATAAAAATAAATAGAGGTACTAAAATGTAGGGTGGACACTTTAGAAAAACAAATTACCGAGTTTAAAACCAGATTAAATTGAATTTAGAGTAAAAAATGCTATAATTTATGAGAGGTGAAATAAAATTTTAAAAATCAGACATGAAGCCTTGATGCAGGAGAGCTTATAGAGAGACTGACAAAGCAATGGGGAGTTGCTGTTCATCCAAATATCCAAGAAATCCCTACTGTACACATTTCCTGGAATGTTCCACATATCATATTACTTATCCTCTCTCCTAGATTTCCACTCAGTATTTGACATGACTATTCACCAAACCAGAAACTCAACTGTTATCTTTGACATTTCCCTCTCCTTTGCTGAAGCTTTTTCTATAATTGAATTCTGTTCATATTGGTTGCATGGCACTCCTCCCAATGCTCCCCCAGCAGTCTGTTATCACTGTTTTGAAATTGTTTGAGGAGTTACAACTAAAGATGGTAAATTGAATGAAAGCCTTTAAACTTCACTCTCTTCTAAAACTTCAATAAAATAACCATAAATGTTTTAAAATGGGAAAAGGCCTTCATGAATTCTTAAGGGAAAAGATACAAGGTAATAACATTTTAGAAAGTAGGAAGAATACATATAATTGTCAACTAACTTAGAAAATTCTAAAAAGAAGGATCCTAGGCTGTCGATTTGGAAAACCAAGAAGCAACTGGATTTGCACTACAGAATCCTCCCAAACAACAAGGAATTTGTGTCTTTGTGAAAATATGAAAACTTGAGTGCAAGTGGGTGCTAAACTAAGGAAGATTACTTGAGAAACTGTCTAATTAGACAATTTGAAAAAGTAGTTTAATCCTATAATCTACAATCCTCTATTCATCTCTGCATAGCAACACTAGTAGAAGCCTGGAAGCTTATTCTATTGAGAGGGTCTAAGAACTGGGAGACACCAGGCATGGCTGAAAACGGAAGGATCAAGAGAGAGAGGTTTACTTAATCTTGTGACCCATTAGCACTCTTTCTTTTGTGAAAAGTTTGGGCTGGGTTGCTTCTACACAGTAGGGGCAGAGAGTAATATGCTTTGAACTCAACTGATCTAGTGAGGGTATGTCTTAGGACAAAATGAAGCAGTGGGAAATGGAGCTCAACTCATTAACCTCCTTTTATAAGTTTTCTAAAGGTTGTGACCAACCAGAATCCTGGAGAAGTTGTTGCAGGATCTAGTGAATCTAATGTAAGAAATAAGTGGGTTTGAGCAGTGCAAGAAGTAGATCATAGCAGATGCTGTAATTGCACCACTCAGATCTCCTGGGATCCCTTTCACCAGTTCGATGTTTGCACTCATTCCCCAACTACTTTCACTAAAGGCTTCCCCTTAGGCTATCTTAGCTGCCCGACTCAGAGGTACCTGAGGTTTATTTAGCCTGCTCCCCATTCAGACAGGCCATAGCTAAGGACTGACTAGAGCAAGGGTAACAATCTTGAATCCTGAAGGCAGAACAGGCTCTACGGTGCAAATTATACTCCAATGCACACTTTGAAATCAAAGTGAAGCGCCATTTTATCTGAAACCACAATTTTGTGTAATTCCTTTCTTTTAGTTATCCTGTTTCCCTAAATTCCTTACTGGGTTCTTCTGAGTGCACATCCTTCAATAAATTACATGCACAGGAATTCCTATCTCTGAATCAGCTCTCATGCAACCCAAACTTAAAATACTTTGATTATCGAGTTCTAAACATCTGTGTTAGTATTTTCATTAGAATCTTATTAAATTCATTTATTAATATATGGAGTGTTGAAATCTTTATCATATGGAATTGTTCTATTAAAAACTTATGTGGTAAGTAATCATTAAGATGGTCCCAATGATCCCTGCCTTCTGGTATTCATGCTCTTGTGGCATTTCCTCTCTGGTGGTGTGGGCTGGACCCAGTAACTTACTTTCAACCAAAACAATATGGCAAAAGTGATGGGATGTTCATTCTGAGTTTAGGTTACAAAAAGACCGTGATTTCCTTCTTGCTCACCCTCTCACTCACTGTCATTCAGAAGGAACCAAGCATGTTGTAAGCTGCCTTGCTGGGAGGTCCATGAGGCAAGGAACTGATGTCTCCTAGCAACAGTCAGCAAAGATCTAAGACCTGACAACAGCCTCTTGAGTAAGCATGAAAGGAGACCCCCGCCAACCCCCACTAAGCCTTAAGATGGTTGCGGCACTAACTGATAACTGGAGGGCAGCTGCATGAGAGATCATGAGACAGGCACCCAGCTAAGCTATGCCCAGATTCCTAACACCCCAAAATGTGATACAATGAATATTTGTTTTAACCTACTAAGTTTTGTGGTCATTTGTTATGCAGCAATAGATAACTAATACAGATATTAGTACCTTCCCCAAAAAAATACTTTGAAAATTTGAGAGTACCTTTAGAACCAAACACTGGGTGGAGTCTAGAAGGATTTTGAGGAGCAACTTGCCTTGAATAGACTATTAGTAGAAATCTGAATTTTAAGAATGATGCTGGTGAGGTTCAGAAAGAAGTGTGGAAAATTATCAGAAACTAGATGAAAGGGAATCTTGTAGTGACAGAAAGCTTAGCACACTATTACCTTCAGTAACATGGAAAGTATGAAACATGTCTAATAAACTGAGTGATCTAGCTAAGAATATTTCCAAGTAAACTGTTGAAAGGGCCACCTGGTTTCCTCTTTCTGCTTTAGTAAAATGTGAGAAGAGAAAGATGAATTGTGAGGACTGTTAAACATAAAGGAATAAAGACTTGAAGGTCCTGAAAATTCTCTGTCTCTCCAGACAACAAAAGATGCTAAAATTAAGAAATGACTTCTGAACAAACATCACAATTGATATCATGACAGCAACAATGAAAGCCAGAATACAATGGTGTAGCTTCAATATACTGGAATAAAATAACTGTTGACCTAAAAGTGTACATTCAGCCACTGTATCTTTCAACAGTGAGGGCAAAATAAAGAGATTTTCTGAAAAACAAAAATTAGAAGAGTGTGCCACCAACAGACCTTCAAAATAGGACATTTTATATATACTTTAATTATTAAGAAAGAGATCTCACATAGAATGTATCAGATGCACGAATTAATGAACAAAGTAAGAGTTAAAATGTGGATAAAGCTAAATAAATATGGGCTGAACAAAACAAAAATGTCTTTGGTAATAAAAAATAATCTTTAAAATATACAAAGTACATTAAGTCAGGAAGAGATGATCCAAATTAAAGTGTTAACATCCTATCGTTCAGAAGAGAAGGTAAAGGTATTGAATTTCTTTAGACTTTCTCTATTTTAAATATTTTAAAGTGAAATTCAATGTATTTTAGTACATTCACAGTGTTGTGCAACCATCACCTCTATCTAGTTCCAGAATATCTTCATCCCACCCAAATGAACTTTCATACCCATGAAGTCACTCCCCACCCCTGGCAACCACTAATTTACTTTCTGTCTCTGTGGATTTCCCTATTCTGGACATTTCATATAAATAGAATCATACAATATGTGGCCTTTTGTATCTGTGTTCCTTCACTCAGCATGTTTTCAAGGTTTATTCATTTTGTAACATGTCAATATTTCATTATTTTTTTGTGGTTTAATATTTGGTTGAGGATATACCACATTTTGTTTATCCATTCATCTGTTGGTAGACTTTTGGGCTGTCTCCACCTTTTGACTGTTGTGAATAGTGGTGCTATAAACATTTGTACAAATTTTGTACAACAAGTTTGTTCAAAACAAGTTTGAACACTTGTTTTCAGTTCTTTCAGGTTTCTGGGTCTTATGGTAATTCTATGATTAACTTATTAAGGAACCACCATACTATTTTCCACAGTAGCCACACCATTTTGCATTAACACCAACAATGTTTGAGGATTCCAATTTTTCCACATTCCCATCAACAATTGTTATTTTTCATTTTTAAAGTGGTCATCCTAGTGATTGTGAAGTGGTATCTCACTGTGATTTTGATTTGCATTACTTTAATGCTAATGACATTGATCACCTTTCCACGTATTTGTTGGCCATTTGTGTATCTTCTTTGGAGAAATGTCTATGCAAGTCCTTTGCCCATTTTTTTTAACTGGGTTGTCTTTTTGTTGTTGAGTTGTAAGAACTCTATATATTCTTGATAATAGACTTTTATCAGATATATAACTTGCAAATACTTTCTCATATTTCATGCATGGGTTGTATTTACATCTCCTTATATTGCCCTTTGATGCACAAAACTTAATTTTGATGGTTTGATTTCTCTATTTTCCTTTTGTTGCTTGTGTTTTTGTGTCATACATAAGAAACTATTGCCAAATAAAATGTCATGAAGATTTACTCCCATATTTTCTGCTATAAGTTTTATAGTTTTAGCTCTTATATTTATGTCTTTGATCCATTTTGAATTGATTTTTGTATATGGTGTGAACTTTCAGCTTCATTCTTTTGCATGTGGATATCCAGTTGTACAGCATGATTTATTGCAGAGATTATTTTTCCCCATTGAATGTTCTTGACTCCCCACTGTTGTTGAAAATCAATTGACATTTATTATTTGCAGATGACATGATATTATATACAGTAGACTCTCAGTTACCTGGCACCTAGGGGGATTGGTAGATGCCAGATAAATGTAAGTAGACTCTCCATTAACTGAAACTGAAGCAACCAGCAAAATCTCGAGCAACCCCAGCAAAAAAATAATATGTCAGTTTTCCTCAAACTGATCTACAGATTCAACATAATCTCAATCTAAATTCCAACATTTTTTCCTTGTGGAATTCAAGCATGTGGAAAGGTAAAAGGCCAAAAATAGCCGAAACTTTTTTGATATCAGGTAGCAAGATTTATTTTAAAGCCACAATAATTAAGACAATGTGGTATTGGAACAAAGATAGACCAAGCTACCATTTTAGAGTCCAGGGGTAGACCCATTTATATATGGACAATTGATTTATGACAAAATAGCTCTTTAGAGCAGTAGTACTGAATCAATCAGAAATCCAATATGAAAAAAGTAAAATTTGACCTCTTTCTCACACCATACCAAAAAAAAAAAAAAAATCAATTCCAGATGAATTAAAGCTCTATGAACAGCAAACAATAAAACTTCTAGGAGGTGAAAGCCTTGGGTCATGCACAGGTTTCTTAAATAGGAACCCGAAACCACTGACCATGAAAAACAAAATTGAAAAATTTGACTACATTTAGATTCAGATCTTCTGTTTATCCACGGAGTGGAAGAAAATATTTGTAGTATGTACAATTGACAAGTGCATGTGTAGCAGGTGGAACTCTCTTATGCTGTTCATGGTATCATTATTTTGGAAAATAATCTAGCATTATCTACTAAAATTGAGCACACAGATGCCCTATGGCAATTCTGTTGGATAATTACCTAAGAGTAGAATTGTCATGTGAACCAAAAGAGAGGGAAACACTATACATAACAACTCCAAACTGGAAACAACCTTCATTGTACATATTTCTTAATGGTTCATTTCCATTGCTATATAGTATTCCATTATATAATATATACCACAATTTATTTATTCATTGCCTTTCGAAGAGATCCCTGACTGATACATAATTTATGCCAGTTCTGTGGAGGTGATTGTCTTTTTTAAAAAAAATAATTTGTAAGAGTTCTTTGTATGTTAAGAATCTTAAACTATTATTTGTCATATATGTTATAAAATGTATTACCTAATTTGTCATTAATCTTCTATTTTTCTTTACAATATTTTGCTATATGAAAGCTTTACATTTTTATGCAATAAACTTATCAGTATTTTCATTTGTGGTTTTTGAATTTAATGACATGCTTAAAGTAGCTTTTTCCATATTATGATAATAAAACTATCCACCCATATTTTATTTCAATATGTATATGGTTCATCTTTGTTCTTGTTTAGTCTTTAGTCCATCTAGAATTTATTTTTGTGTATAGGGCTCTAACTTTAGTACATCCAAATGAATAGCTGATCATCATATTAAACCATCTCTCTTCTCCCCACTGATATAAAATGCCAGTTTTATTATCTATTAAATTATATATATATATATGTGTGTGTGTGTGTGTGTGTGTGTGTGTGTGTATGTGTGTATATATATATACACACACACACACACTATTATAAGCTGTAGTACATACCATGTAATATAAAGTATCTTAGAATTTTTTAAGCTTAAGAGGATATAGTTATTGTAAAGATGGGTTTCAGTAGCAACACAGATGTTTATGCATAGACAGGAAAAGATGTCTATATACTTAGCTATCAAATAAAGAGAGACTGGAGGTAGGTCAAATGCAATAGATGATATCATAGAGTAGTGGAATTCTATTTAGAATTTCAGAGACTTTAGGAAAAAAATATTGACCAGCTTCTTCTGGTGCACTCTGAAGACTGAGACCCAATTCACAGGCTTCTTTGGATCCCTTGGTGCTAAGTCAATTTTCAGGTAAGTGGCTTCCCACTTGACATGTTTCCCTTTAAGCCCTATCAAACAGTGGGTGAGTGTAACTGTTATAATGTCTTAACTAATAGAAAGCCAAAATTATAATGGCTCAAACAGGGTTTTGTTTTTCTCATGCCAAGCAGTGCAGAGGTAGGCAGATAGAGGTGTTTAATGGCTTGAAATTGTCAGAGTCAGAATAGATGTCATTTTCTTGGCCTTTTCCTTATGTACATTGCCTCATGGTGACAAAATGGCTGCTCTAACTTCAGGTAACACTTAATGTTTGAGGCAGCACAAAAGGAAAATGGTAACACCATCTCTTTAATACAGCAGAAAGTCTTCTCCAAACCTACCCATCCAATCTTTGTTATGTTTCATTGTCCAGAACTACGTCAACATAGCCATTGCTGGCTGCAAGGATGGCCAGGAAAGGGAGCCTTCAGCTTTCTAGCTTCTCTATTACACGTATTAAGTGAAAAGGGGGTAAGAATGACTGTTGGCTCAAGCAATGAACAATATCTGCCAAATTTCACCATTAATTCATTCACTCAAAAAATAATATTTATTGGGGAGTTCCCTGGTGGTGTAGTGGCTAGGCTTCGGTGCTCTCAACGCTGTGGCCTGGGTTCGATTCCCAGCCAGAGAGCTACCCCCCCAAAAAAAATTATTATTATTATTATTATTATTATTATTATTATTATTATTATTATTGAGCACCTGAACACCCTATGTGCTATGTACTGTTCAGCAGAGAATAAAAAACCAGACAAAAATCTTTACCCTCAGGTTGCTGACATTCTAGTCAAGAAAGACATAATGAAACAAAAAGGTAAAATACATATTTTACTCAAATTTTATTGAAGTTTATGGAGAAAGATCAAGGAGGAAGGAGAAAGTTTGCGGGAGAGTGATGCAATTTTAATAAAGGGTTCTCAAAAACATCTTCATTGAAAAGTTCATATTTGAGCACCTGAAGGTGGTGAAAGAATGAGTCATGAGGCTATCTGGGGGAAATGGGGAAGCATCGCTGACAAAGAATAACAAGTTGAAAAGCCCTATAGTAGGAATACATCTGGTTTGTTCAAGAAGAAATGAGGCTTAGTTGGAGTGATCAAGAGGAGAAGTAGAATGTGAATTCTGAGAAATAAATAGCACATAATATGACTTACAAAAAATCAAGATCTCTCTGGCTACTCAGAGTAGAGTAGGAGGATCAAAGAAGGTGAGGATGAAAGCAGGGAGACAGTGACAATGGTGGGTAGTAACAGAGGTGGTCAGAAGTGGCAGGATTATAAGTACACTTTGTAGATGAAGCAAACCAGGCTTTTCTGATAGATAACATGTGAGAGTGAAAAAAATGAGCCAAAGATGATGCCACAGTTTTTGGCTTAAACAACTGAATTGGAGAAGTCTGAAGGGAGATCTAGTTTAGAAAACAATGTCAGGTATCTGACTTGATAGATCATAGTAAGTTTTGTTTTGTTCTTTTGTAGGGGAGATGCATTTTGCTTTAGAAATTGACCATGTTTGGGATTCAAACAGTGTCAGTCAGTGAATTATTCTTGTGTTCATGACAGCTGAGAAGCTTTCTGCAATAAAAACTAACCCACCATTTTCTAACTTTTCAGACAAAGCTGCTTTGGAAAGAGCCAAGTGAAAATCTATCCCCTCTTGGCTGAGTGAATGCAGCTCAGTGGCCCTCAGGAGAGTCTATGGAACCCCAGAAGCTACTGAGCATTGCATTGCTGCTGTGCTATCTGACTTGGCTCTTGGAGACTGTAGCTTTCTCTATATCACCTTTATCTGCCTTTGGAATACAAGACAAAGCAGGATTGAAACCACACTCAAGGGGTATATGAGTATTTGCTATTAGGATAAATGTTCCTTTCTTTTGAAGACATAATATTCACATCTTAGGTCAGAAAAGAAACACATTTTGTATTTAAAAATAATGTTCACAGGAAAGCAAACCATTCTGGTTAGATCAATTTAGTTCAATAAGCACTAACCCACTTACTATGCACCAAGCCTTTTGCTGAATGACATGGATTACGAGTTCACAGATGGACTGCCAAAGCCATAGTTTCTAAACTTTCATGAATATGACAAATGTTCCCTGAGGACAAAAAGATAATTAAAGTTGTTTTGGTGGTGGAGTCAGGGAACACCTGACAAAAAAATTAAATTTAAGCTAAACCTGATGACCCACTGACCCATGGCTTAAGTGATCCCAAATCCCTGCTTCCAACACGTTATGTACACACATGCTGCTCAGATTCTTTCCAGAGCTCCAGCTTTGGAAACTGTCATGCTGTTGAGTGGTGAACCCTCTTGACTCCACACCACAGACATTTTTGTTTTCTCTGCCTCTTTCCCTGGGGTAAGAATTACGGTATTCTCTCCTTCACGCACACCTGCTCTGCGCCTGCGTCCTGAATACCCAATATCTCAAAATCTTGAGACTCCCTCTAAAGTTCCTTCTGCTAGTTTCCCTGTTGCCTTACCCCTTCCCCCAGATGTCCCTGGGGCTGGTGGCCTTCTCATTTTTTCCTAGGATACTCACTGTCCTCAACCTCCTGCAGAACTCCCAAGTATTCTCTAGGCAATAAAACATTAGTTATTAATTCATGCCCCCCTTTCACAAAGTACCCCATTTACTCACCAAAGCCTCAAAACAACCCTTAACCTATCTAGGGCAAAGCATATTATTCTTACTGACTTAGGAGGAGGCAAAATGATATACATCTGGGCATGTATTTTTTAATGTATACCCCTTGAACATCTTAGAGGCAGCACAGCAAAGTAGATAAGCATATGGGCTCTGGGCAACTATAAAAGCATTATATCTGAGACAACTATTTGAACTTGAACCAAAGTTCAAATCCCAGCCTCATCATTAACTTGACATCTCCTCAGTGAAACGCTATGCTTTTTCTGCAGAAAACAACAACTGGCTGAGCAACTTCAGGGATTATTTGTGGGATCTCATCCAAAGCTCCATGCCTCCAGCAGCCATTTTTGCTTTTCTTATCAGCACAATACTAATGGGGATCCTCTACTGCCTCACGTAAGCTGTTATGAGATGAAGAGAGGGGAAGAGAGAGGGAACCTGAAAAAAAGGCAGGAACAATATGGTTCCTCACCAGCCTGCACATCAGTAATTGAGGGAAATTTTTAAGGAAGGTGATTCTGGAAACACAACTCTGAAAGGCCATGCAACCCCCTTTTAAAAAGTCTCCTCTACTTTCTTCTTTTTCCCCAACCTGTTCTGTCCATTACCAAAGACTTACAAGTGACATTTAACAACTAATTTTTGCTGCAACTGATCTTCTTTTTCTTACTAACTTCATTAGCTCCTAATTCTCCTTCTCTTTGACTTAAGAACTATACATGGAAAATATGTAATTAATTGTGTTTTCAATTGCCTGAACACTTTATTCACATACATAAACCATGTGAGGTCAAAGAGATTCCTGAAATAGTTAACAATATAATTAAGCATAGCTAGAAAAGCCTAAATTTTATTAATTTAATCAGAATTTTCCAAGAGATAACTACCTGACTGTCTCTTTCCTGGTTGCTAGAGAGACAGAGAAATAAGACAATTGAATAATTACAAACTGGTGGGACAATGCTATGGTGGGATACAGTCCAAGTGGGGGAACCCATGAAAGTGGGATTAAAGAAGGCTTTGTGTAGTAAAGGATTGTTGAAACCTCACAGTCTAATAAAGTGGCTGAGGGCAAAGATCAACTTAAGAGTGTGGTTTCTTCACCTAGGACTCCTAAGAACCTCAAAAGAATCATAGGATTAAGAACTGTATCTAGGAAACAAACTTAAATATGTTACTGGCATATAAAACTGATTGGAGTCAAATATTTAGAAGTCAGCAAACCAGAACGAAATGAGCTATCTATTGTTGGGGCCTTAAAGCAGTATTTGGGCACATGCTTTGAAGGCTCCTAGGAGGGCATGCTCCCCAACACTGACTTTAGATGGGCCTCCCAGAGGGTGGGCAATGGGCCAGGGAACTCCTCCTATAAAGCAAGATCCACGCCTAATCAATGGCTGCTCAGCAGGATTCCACAATTACTAGAGTAGTGACTGCTGTGTGTCTCCCACTCTTCCTCTTTTTAAATGGGAATGTTTATGATGATATCCTCTTCCTAACCAATCTTTTTATGTAGGGTGTGGAAATCAGGGGCAGATAACTTGTTTCAATTCATAACCAAGAAGAGCTATACACAGACTTGAGATAACCAAACATCACCCAGATACTTTGGACTTTGAGCTGGACACAGTGACAGATAGGGTTTGAGTCTTAGGGAAAAGTGTCACAAGTCAGGTGTTCTGGAACCAGAGAGTGAGATAGGAGTTTAGTATGCAGGATTTTAACAGGGATCAATGTCTAAGGAGAGTAGGGAGAGGAAGGGAGAAGTTAAGCTACCTTGCAAGCTCAACAAAGCCTTCGTGGACCCCATCAAAGTTGTCCCACACTAGCCTGAAATAGGTGGATCTTTACAACCACACCTTGATCTGTTAATGGATATGGAAGTACAGGCTTATATGAAGTACTCTTAACAGCTGAGGCAAACCCTGAAATTGCTAATGGCTAAAGTTACAGAAACAAGGTCATTTCCAAGGAGGAATCTAGATGGCTATGTTCCATATGTGGAAGGAAGAGTGGAACAGATACGTGGCAGCAGTAAGATAGACTGTAACAGAAACTATTAATAGTTATATGTTCACCAATCCAAACACAGAAGAAAACTACATTTCCAAACTAAAGAAACTAGGACTCAAGTCAAGGTATATTTGACTCTATATATCTTTTAAGTTATTATTACTTAAACTATGGCCAGCAGGCCAGCTGCATCAGAAGCATCAGAATTATTGGGTAAATATGCACATTCAGAGGGACTTCTGTGAAGATAAACCAGGCAACAATGCCAAGAGAAATATTTCCTTATATATGGCTCAACCTGAGGAGAAAACCCAATAAGCCCTTGCTTGGAACAAACAAGCTGTGAAATAAACCTCAGAACAGTGAGGACAAGAGGGCAGGCCAGTTATAGCAAAACAAAAGAAGACATTGATGAAAGAACACAAAGAGAGGTATGTAATACAGCATCAAAAGCCAGCACTATTAAATAGAGATAAAGATTTTAGTGAAAGTTAAGTGGAGGCAAAATTTATCAGCCCATTCTCATATATAGTAACCAAAACACTGTCATAGAAGAACAAGTCATGCAATCATATTCATGAAACCTCATTGATGGGGAAAAAAAACAGATTATAACAGAAGATATATAATTTAATCTAATTTGTTATTAAAAACTATATTTACAGGGGAAAAGCTTTTAAGGACCTAACCCATGTTAGGTTATCTAGGCATTACATAGCACCTTGTAGTAGAAAATAGCTAGTTTTAATTATTATAATTGCTACTGTTATTTAATTTCATGTTTATTGTTGTCTATTTGCACTTTCTAATCTATCCACAGCAAACTGTTTGATTAGCATGTTTTTAAAAAGATACTTAAAAAATAAAAGAAGAAAAACTAACTGACCATACTCCTACCTCTACCTCTAATCCTAACTGTACTATAAACATTTCTTAGTCATTTTCTTAAGTCATCAAAACATTTTTGTCCATATGAAATCATTTGCTCCATATTAAGAGAAGAACTTGTCTAAAATCTTATCTTGGGAAAGGTGATATAGCTACAAAGAAACTAAGCAAACCAGGAGCGTGTATAGAAATTTAAACTTTGTTCATCACTAATTATTTTCTCTGGCTTTCCAAGTATTCTTATAGATGAACCAGACTAATAAAGTACTAGAAGATTCAATTGAGCAACCGTGATGTTTAGCTTGCTGGTTTCCAAGAGAGTGGCAAGTGTGCTATTTGCTTACAATGAAGAAATATCTGTAAGTTAAAATTAAATTGTCTTCATCTTAAACTATTTCTGCCTCTGTTTTCTTCTTTAAAAATTGCACTTGAAAAATGGGAATAGCCTTATTAGTGTTTTGATTATAAAAGTAATACATACTTGTTCAAAAACAAATTCATAAAATACAGAAAGAAGAAAGACTACCCATAATCCTAGCACCCAGAAATTAACATTGTTAACTTGATGTTATCTCCACTCAAATGTTTTTCTATGCTTATATTACCAGTTTCCCAAAATCTGTTGTGTGAACCAATAGTTTTGTTTTAATAAATGTTATGAGATAATAGGAGCTCCATGGTCAATTAATTTTCGAGAGATGCTAGATTAAAGAAATTTAAACATAATTCTTTGTTCTAGGACCTCTAAGAGCCTTTATAGGTTAATACAAATCTCCACAGAGTGTATAATGTGCACCATTTCCTAAACATATTTGAACATGGGATTGAGAAATGCTAATGCACTCAGTCACAGAAACTTGTTCACATAGATATTTTTTCTTTTACCAAATATTAATGTCAGACTATGCATGCTATTTTGTAGCTTACTTTTTTCTTCACTGTATGATGTATCATGGGTATCTTTCCATGTCAATAAGTATATGTCTACATAATTTTAAGTGTTGTATAGTATTCCTTTCAGTAGATATGACATAAGTCATTTTACTACCTCCCATATAATAATTACAGTCACGCACCACATAAGGACATTTTAGTTAACAACAGACGACATATATGACAGTGGTCTCATAGATTATAATGGAGATGGAAAGTGCCTATCTCCTAGTGGTGTTGTAGTCATACTGATGGGAGAGCGCAATGAATTACTCACATTGTTTGTTCTGCCAGTTGTATAAAAGTAAAACACATACTGTTCTGCCAGTTGTATAAAAGTAAAACACATACGATTATGTACAGTACATACTACCTGATAATGATAATAAATGACCATGTTACTGGTTTATGTATTTTCTATACTATATTTTAATCATTATTTTAGAGTGTACTCTTTCTACTTATAAAAAAAAATTGCTGTAAAACAGCATGTCCTCTTAGGCTAGCATCGCTTCATACATCTCCCATTTATTGTGTCACTTGATTGCATCATTTTCTTTTGTTCTTGATTTAATCACATGTTGTTTTGTACAGTGACATGCTGTACAGGCTTGTAGCCTAGGAACAATAGGCTGTAACATGTAGCTTAGGTGTGCAGTAGGCTAGACTTGTGTAAGTGCACTCTATGATGTTTGCATAACAACAAAATCACCTAATGACACATTTCTCAGAATATATCCTCATCATTATGCAGTACATAATTGTCTTTAGGGTGGTTCTACTATTTCACTATTATAAATATAATGCAGGTATTAGTATTGCAAGTTATTAATTTGCTTTTCCCCTTTGCTGCTCTCAGTTGAAAATCATTCACTCAGTGGACATCTTATTGAACAGCTACTGTGAGCCAGGCACTGTCCTGGACAGATAATAACACAGTGGGAAGATTCAGATTATTCAAAGAGCAACAGGCATTCCAGGCAGAAGGTGCAGCAGGGCACAGGTGCTGGGACAAGTATCCCTGGTATGTTCGAGGAACAGCAAAGAAACCAGAGCAAACAAGGGCAGAGTAGGGACTTGTGGGCCATTGAAAGGATTTGGGCTCCTCCTGGGGTGATAATAGGATCCAACAGAAGGTTTGGAACAAAGAAGGGACATAATTTGATAGCTGATTTTAAAGGATCATCTCAGCTTCCATGTTGAGAATATAGGAGAGCAAGGACAGAAGTAGGGAAACCAGTCAGGAGGCTTTACCAAAATCCAGGTGAGAGACGATTTTGTTTGCTATACAGACAGCAATATGATGAACATCCTTTCACATATCTTTATAGTTTTTATATCTCATCTAAATTGTTCCTTAAGATAAATTACTAAGCAGGAAATTGTTGTGTTGTCGGCTATGACCATTTTATACTTTTCTAATATTGTTCCACATGATGGTTGTACCAATTTACAGTCCAGGCTCACATCCCTCTCTCCTCCTACTGTCTAAACATGTTATTTCCTCAGTTTTCTTTATATTTTTGCCAATAGTGTTTAGCAATATAATTTTTCCTGTAATTTTTAAATTCTTTAATTTTCTTTTTATTTTTTAATTACAGTTGACACATAACATTATGTTAGTTTTAGGTGTACAACATAGTGGTTAGACATTTATGTAACTTATGAAATGACTCTCTTGATAGTTCTAGTGCCTACCTGACACTATACATAGTTATTGCAATATTACTGACTATATTCCCTATGCTGTACTTTACATCCTTGTGGTGACTATTTTGTAACTACCAATTTGTACTTCTTAATCCATTTTCCTTTCTCACCTAACCCCCAAACTGCCATCCCCTCCCATCTGGCAACCATCAGTTTGTTCTCTCTATCTTTAAGTCGGTTTCTGTTTTGTTTGTTCATTTATTTTATTTTTTAGATTCCACATACTTGTGTAAGTGAGTTCATATGGTATTAGTCTTCCTCAATCTGACTTATTTCATTTAGCATAATACCCTCTAGGTCCATCCATGTTGTTGCAAATGGCAAAAATTCATTCCTTTTCATGGCTGAGTAATATTCCATTGTATATATGTACCACCTCTTCTATATCCAATCGTCTATTGATGGGCACTTAGGTTGCTTCCATATCTTGACCATTGTAAATAATGCTGTAGTGAACACAAGGATGTATATATCTTTTCGAATTACTGTTTTGGGTTTCTTTGGATAAATATCTAGAAATTAAATTACTTGGTCTTATATTATTTTGATTCTTGAAGTATCCCTAGGATCAATGCCACAGAATTTTTAAACTTCTTTCTTGAACTATAATATACATACAGAAAAGAGCACAGATCCTAAGTCTTCAGCTCATGGAATTACCCCAAAGTGAACAAATTTGTCATCCTCCCCTTCTTCCCATCACTAGCTTTTCCTCACCTGTAATGTAACTCCTGACTTGTCTTCTAACACCATAGCATTGCCTGTTTTTAAAATGTATAAAATTGCTTTCAAATCAATTACACCAACTATTACTCCTGCCACCAGTAGGAGTATAACGTTCTCATTAGCCCACATCCTTAAGAACACACAATATCATTAGTCTTTTAATTTTTCCCCATCTGGACGATGAGAAATTATATTTTATTGTTTTTTTTACTTTGTATTTCCCTGATAACTGATGAGATTAAAGACCTTTCTCATGTATTTATGGATCATTTGTCTTCCTCTTTTATGAAATTCCTATTAATAAATTTTACTCATTTTTCTGAATTGTAGTTTCATTTATTCTTTATTGATCAGTAGGAATTCTTTATTTTTTTTATTTTATTTTATTTTTTTGTTTTTGGTATGTGGGTAGTTCCCTGGCTGGGAATTGAACCCAGGCCACAG